>JASCZI010271941.1:82465-98863 GCA_036250425.1 Stylosanthes scabra
GCTTCATGGACTTGTTCAGGTTAGTTTTTTTAAACTTTTTTTTTTGAAGCTTAATGAATTCTTGATAGATAATATTTTAGCTGAGTGGTATATGTTGGTGATTGAAATTGCAGCACTATATTAAATTGAAAGAGGAGGAGAAGAACAGGAAGCTGAATGACCTTCTTGATGCATTGGACTTTAATCAAGTTGTGATCTTTGTTAAAAGTGTTAGCAGAGCAGCTGAGCTTGACAAACTACTTGTGGAGTGCAACTTTCCATCAATATGTATTCATTCTGGAATGTCCCAGGAAGAAAGGTTTGTGTTGTCTGATTTCAGTTGACTATTAAATTGTGTGGTGATCATGTGTATGAGTGAGATGTTAGAATTTGCTATGATTTCATTTTTTTTAATGGAGAATATGTATAGAGAAATGTAATAAATGAGAAATCGTCAGCAGTATATTATTTTATTATACTACTGTTGAACACTTGGTCTAAAAATTTGAGATATATTTTCCCATTACGATGTGTGGCACTTGATTATTGAGTATTGAATATCTTCAGTTCAGTTAGATTCACAATTTCTATCAGTCATTTTTTTATTTAGTAATTTAGTGTATCCTTGGCATCATATCATGTATGACCTTGGGGCTCTATTACTCTCTCTAGTGTTCCATTCGGTACTCTCTTGATAATGGATAAATATTCCATTCATTGTACTTTTAATTAGCTGACATTACCGATGTTCATTTGTTTCTAGTATTCTATGTGCAAGTTCTAAGAAATTTAAGTGACCTGCATAATTGAAAAAAATCATTAGCGCCGACAGAAGTTCTGAATTCTTTTGTTTTGTTTTGGTGATTTCCTAGTATTTAAACTTAGAAAAGTCCAAAGGCTATGTGTTTCTGTTCTTTATGCTGTTTGAATTACTTGGTTTTTGAATCAGGTTTAAGCGGAATATTATGTGAATGAAGTGAATAACTGATTTGTATGCCAATGTACTGCATTCAAAGTGATTGATTGTTTAAAGTTGATGAGCATCTTGGAATCGATATTCCTCTCTTTGGTAGTTGATCTTCCAGGCGTGTTGTATAATATAATGGTTGTACCTGAAAGTGGTCCTGTCTGAGAACATTAAGTACTGTGTTTATGATGTGCTATTATTCATAAATGTCATCCTTTTGAATTTCTAATGTTTTACTTTCTGCCAATGTTTTGAATTTCTAAAAGGTATATTGAGCTATACCATTTGAATTGATGGTTGTTATGCTCATTGCTGATGCCTGCTGGCATTTTGCTTCAGTTGTACCATTTGATTAGGCAAATTAATGGATTGGCTGTCTCGTATGTTTCTTGGTTTTCTAAGCATAAGACTTGGTTGTGTGAACTTTTAAATATTGTCTGACTGTGATTTATGGTTTTGTAGGTTAAAGCGATACAAAGGTTTTAAGGAGGGCCATACTAGGATTCTGGTGGCTACAGATTTGGTTGGTAGGGGAATTGACATTGAACGCGTGAATATAGTTATAAACTACGACATGCCCGATTCTGCAGACACTTACTTGCACAGGGTATGGCTAGATAATCTTATATTTCAAAGTCTCATTTTTTCACGTAGTTTATATTTTATCTGCAGTCTAATCTCTCTTTGGGTGAAACTCTGAACAGGTTGGTCGAGCTGGAAGGTTTGGCACAAAAGGCCTAGCAATTACATTTGTTTCATGTGCTAATGACGTCGATGTCCTCAACAATGTATGTATGATGACTTATGACGTCTGCATTGTTTATTATAATGTGACGTGGCTTGTGGAAACAGTCTTGAATCCTCTATTTCATGGGGTTGGTGCAGTGGTGCCATGGCATCTGCTATCACCTTTGGTTTATGCCTTGATCGCATTTGATATCACCTTTGGTTCTGTTTACATAGAGTTAGTGTGCGTTTTGCCAAGTATCACCTTGTTGACTAAAAGAATATTGGTCTTCACATTATTGTATAATAAATAATTATGAGAAAAATGTTACTCAACTTTTTTGACTTGTATAAAAAAAAAGTTATAACATTCACGTTCTTCAAAATCTGAAACAAATGGAAAACTAGTAAAATGGCACTCCACCTGAGATAAAGTCATTGCTTTAGAAGTTGGCTAGATTTTTTATTTTAATAGATTGGTGATTAGTTCAGTTTTTTTCTGTGAGTACTGCTGTTTACTGAAATAATCTTCACTTAGTGGACGTTTGGCTTTTAATACGGAGCTGCCATCTACCATCCATATCGCAGTCCAGGTTACTAATTTCTTTTCTTCTCCCTTGCAGGTTCAGTCCAGGTTTGAGGTTGATATTAAGCAACTTCCCGAGCAGATTGATACCTCTACCTACAGTATGCCCTTTCTTTTCCAGTGCTTTTATTTATTATATTGGTCAAATACAATGTTTTAGTTAGATACACCAGTTAGCATGCCAGGGGCAATCAAGCACTTTTAATTGCTGAACTTTCATCTATAGGTAGAAATAGAATTGTGCCTGTTTACATATTTTCAATTGTATTGAATGCATCCGAACATTAAAAGTTACTTTTTTTAGTGCTCTTAACAAGTGCCCTATACTACCTCCCACTGAGAATGGTCTTTCTTCAACTGACATTTGGTTTCTAGTGTTCTGTGCTATTGCTGGTTCAAGATTTTTAGCTGCTTCCCTGACAGTTTTTTTTAAAAAAATATTTGCAGTGCCATCTTGATGAGAGGAACCCGTGTAATGCGTCAGTCTCAGTCTCGTCAATGCAATGAATTTATCTTTTGGGGCATTCTGCGGCCCAAGGCTTCCAAACCACTGAGCCCATTTCGAGCCTTATGTAGTTTTATGTTCTATGATGACCGTTTTATTAGAGGTTTTCTTTGCTACTAGGATTTTGCAGTGTCATGGCTATATGAATTTAAGGGATTCAAATACTTATTCTGTATTCTATAGATGTTTGCACTTCAGGGCCTCTGCTGTTACGAGAACTTGTGTTTTGAATTATCATGGTAGTTGAACGAGATGATGCGGTATTTTATTTGTTTATGCCTTGCTTGTATGTGTTTATACAGATTTTGCTGGTTAGTTACTTTCTTGTTATCATAATGAGCTCTTGATTTGTATTTTTGTCTTGGACACACTGCGGTTATAGATGAGAATTGAGAATCATGACTTGCCTTTTTTGGTCATACTCCCAATATCTCTCTCTTGTTTATTTCAGGATTTAATATCTTGATACTACCATTTCTTGTTTCTTTTTTTGTTTTTCATGTCTTCTTTCTTAGTGGTTATGTGTCGTATTGAGACAAATTTAGATAAACTTGACTAGAAAAATTGATTGTTGAGAAACTAACCAGCAAACCGGTTTTAACCCTGCGGTTATTTGGTTGAGAAACTCTTATAAAACTACTTTTATTTAGTTTTAAATTAAATCAAATCAATAACTGAGTTTTAATAAACTGAGTTTTACAGAGTTTTAATGCAATTTTTTGAAAATACTGGGTTATTTAAAATGATTTGGTTAAGCGCAGTTAAGTCTTTTTAAGTGATTTTTGGTTAGCACCCGTAGTAGTAATCTTCACTCCTGGCGACTCATGCTTCATGGGGAGTGCTATGCTCACGAACACATTATGCTAATATATTCAAGTTCTTTTAATGCGAGCTAGTGAGTAAAAAGTAAGTCTAAACATTTTAAATTTTTTTTAAAAATTGTATAATTCACGCATAATAAAAGTTACAAATTTAATGATGATACTTATTTGAAATACGAAAATTCATGCATTGATTAAATTTAAATTATTGAATTCTTTGTAATGAATGCTCATATTGCGACACTGGCATGTCCGCATAGAATACGAAAGTCCAACATTTGATAACATACATCAATACATGGCAGCTAATAACATTTACTTTCATAATGCATTGGTAATGTGAAAATGGTAGAGAATCCTCTGAAGTTTGAAAAAATGATCCAGTGATATTGATTTTTTTTTTTTTTGGGTTTTTTATGTATATTTTAAATAAATTTTCAAATGTTTCAAAAACAAATTGGATCAAATGAATAAGTTGTTTGATACTTATGAAAAAAAATGTGCATTTTGTAAAACTAAAATCACGTAGAAGTAAGATATTTAGAGTTTTCTTTTAGTATATTTAGGAATCACGTAAAACTAAAATCATGTAGAAATAATGTCACATATAAACTAATACTTATGTGTTGTACTTTTATCTTTTTTTTTTCTTATGTGTATTGAAACGGGGACATAAAGTCCTTGTACTTTCATATTTATGAGGTAAATGTTTAAATGGAACCTTGAAAGATGCCGCGTACTTCAAATGGATACTTGAAAGATTTTGTTACTCATATAGTTATATTAGTCATGAAGATGTAATTTTTAGTTAAATTTATCATTCTACCAATTAAATGACATATGTTACAAAATGATTGGTAAATAGATGACACATCATCCAATTATTTCGTGATATGCGGCATTTAGGTAGCGTTTGTTTTCAGAGACTGAAACTGAGATTGAGGGACTGAAACTCAGTATTATGTTTGGTTGATAGAGACTGGAATTAACAGTCCCCAAAATTCCAGTATTTCCGGTACCTCTGAATAGTAGGGACTAAGGGACTGGAGATTGAGACTGAAATTTTAAAAACTTTTTTTTTATTCAAATACCCTCATTTAACATTAAAATTTGTATTACTAACTTTTGTTATTCATCTATCAACTTAATTTAATCTCTATCTCTCTGTCTTTGTCTCCTAGTAAATTTTAAACCAAATACAATAACAAACTTAATTCAGTCTTAGTCTCTCAGTCTCAGTCTTTTAATGTGAGTCCCCCAGTCTCAATCTCTCTCCCAAACCCTACCTTAAAGATGACATGTCATCATCTGATTGGTAAAATTGCCAATTTGATTGAAGATTGTATTTTTTAGAACTAATATGACTAATAAAATTTTTCGGAGACTAATTTAAATAACGCGATATTTTTCTGGGACCAATTTGAACGTTATCCCCGTATTTATTTATGCGACTATGCCTATATAATGAGAATGAGCTTTTGAAAAGTCGAACATGGGAGGGCTAAGATGAGAAGACAAACGTGATACTTTTAGGTTGTATTTCCTAAACTTTATTTAACCACTAAGCTTGGTCAATTTTGTGTTTAGTGTTTATTGTGTCATCTTAATTATATATATATATATATATATATACCTACAAAATGGGATTGAACAAAATGAATAATTTTAGTATGAAAAACATTCAAATGTATCTTTGTTGGTAAATTATGAATGCAAATATCTAACTAGATTATTTTCCTTGTATATTCTTTTTTTATTTTTATTTTTATCAACTATATATGCAAATATCTAAGGGAGAATATATATATTAGTCAATAACTGGTTTTAGGTATAAACTAGTATACACGAAAAATGTTTATTTTTATGTTTATGTCTTTGATATGTTTTTAGAAAAAAATTAATTTACATATTTAACTTTAATAAATTAATCTCATATTTTTAAGAATAAATATTGTTTAATCAAAAAATAATTTTAAAGAAGCCATTTTGAGCCCATAGTTTAGTGATTTATGTGTAATGCAAGACAAATTCCTAGATGATGATTTCATACCTAATACTCTATAATTACCTCAAATGTTACTCTTGGAATATAGTATAATGCATTACTTTTATTGTTTACCAAAAACAAAAATGTATGACTTAGTTTAGTTTCAAGAACTCCACTATATAAATAGGTGCATGTGTGAGAGCCTAGACTACACTACCACTAATTTTTTTCTCTACTCTTCATCCTTTCAATACACAATACATACTATGGTTAGTTAGTTAGAGTATTATTTATCCACAAATTCCCTTGTATATATGTTAGAATTTTTTTTTGTTGGTATTATTGTTGTATGTAATTCACTTTTATTTTACTTTTATGCTCTGCAGGAATCGCTTGTGACTAGCACTCTTTTGATCCTTTCTATTGCTTCTTGCATGTTGTGGGTAGCAAATGGAGATGGTTCTGTTAACTTGTTGAATTTTGGTGCCAAAGGAGATGGCCAATCCGATGATACTCAGGTATATGTCCATAGATAAATAATATGCTTGAATAATATATAACCTGCTATTAGAGAAAGTCATTAAAAAATATATGATTGCATAAATTATTTAATTTAAAAGTTTAAACGGATATTGGATAAAGTGTAAAGTACCAAAACCGTCTCCAAATTTTGGAGACGATGATAAAAATATTCTTCACTTTTGTTAATAAAAAATTATCCTCAAAATATTTTAAAATATGACAAAAGTACCAATGCTAAATATCATTTCTCAAAGAATCTTTTAATAATTTAATCTTGATGTGATTTTTGGCGAACATTATTAGAAAGGATGAGACATTTTTATTCTAAAAGTTTGGTGATTTTTTTATATATAGATTTTTTTTTCAATATTTTTAACAATAATAAAAATTCTAGAGATTGAATTTTGGTAAAATTTTTTATATTAATTTATCTGAATAATTTTTACAATAATTTAAAATTTTGTATTAAAAGCATAAGCAGTTTGCAAAAAAAAAAAAAAGAAGATAAAGTCATTTCTACCTACTTATAATATTATTTGGGTTATTTTTGTTGCATTTTAAGATAGGGTAATGCTATTTGAACAAGTGGTTTTGGCTAATCAAGTGCAACCAAGTGATTTATTTCTATGCGAAAAAGAAGACTATTTTGGTGTCAAATAGTATAAAAAATTGCACCTAAATAAAATACTATTTGACACCGAAATAATATTCTATTTAGTATAGAAATAAATAACTTAGTTGCACTTGGTTGGCCAAAACCACTTGTTAACCTAGAATTATTGTTTAAAGATATTTGGAGGACATTTTTCATTATAAAAATAGGGTTGTTTTTGTCAAATTTCTTTAAAATTTGGGACAATTTTAATAGTTCATCCTTAGACATTTTATGAAAAAGTTAGCTTATATAAGAGTTAACAAGAGTAAATTAAAGTTTTTAAATGTCACGTTAAAAATGTCCCATAACATTAGAAACCCAATTTTCTTTCTTAAATTAATACATTAATGGGATATTTTTCATTGTTATAGGCAGTCGCGGAGCTTAGTGGGGCTAACGGAGCATGCTCCAAATTTTTTTATAAAATTATTAGTAATACTATTTCAAAGAGGAATTTACTTTATAAAATTAGGCTTGAGGTGAGTGAATTTGATACTCACCACCCTCACTTTTCAACCTTTTATTCAGTCCTATTAATTATTCTACTTTTGTCTTTTTTTTTTATCTTTTATTCTTACTTAATCATTCATTTTTTTCTTTCCTCTTCTTTATTTTTTATTTTTTTTTACCTCTATCATTCATTTTTATTAAAATTATATCACTAAGAGTTTTTTATGATAACTATGATATTAATAATTTAGAATAAAAAATAATAATGATATATCCTACTAAAAAAAGCAAATTTTATTACATTATATCTATTTAAAAAATATTTTTTATATAATAATATGTCAAACTTCAATAAAAATAAGTTGCTATGTACAATACGAAGTTACAAACCACACATCATTATGTGCAAACTTAAATTATAATAACAAATTAGATACTTTTATCTATTTAATTCAGTGTTATTTAATATTTTATTAGTTTTTAAATTTAATTTTTATATTACTAAAAAATAATTAATAAGAATTAGTATTATATTGTATTTGTGTAGACTAATGAAAAATTTATTTGTTGTAATTTTCATTTTCAATATGTGAAGCAAAATTTCAAACAAATATTTATCTTGTATCATTTTTGAAAAATTGAATAATTTTTTATTCATTTAATTTAATATTATTTTATATTTCATTCATTTTTTAAATAATTTTTTTTTCATTTAACTTTATTTTAACATGAATAACACTATACAAAATTTTACATCAAAAATTCCCCCCCCCCCCCCAAAAAATCTGGCAAGCCCCACCACTGGGGCAGAAAAAGCAATAATGTTATTATAATTAACATATGCTGATATTATTTTTCATTGTTGTAGGCTTTCCAAGAAGGTTGGGATGCTATTTGTAAATCCAATAATGGCCCTAATACTCTTGTTGTGCCAGCAGGCCGTACATTTGTGATAGGTCAGTTATGGTTATCTGGTCCCTGCAAATCAAATTCTGTTCAAATTCAGGTAGTAAAAGTGTTATTGTTATTAATTATCATTTATTTTTTTTTAAAATTAAAAAAATGAGTGATTTGTATGTGTTTTGATATTATTATGTTTTCTGTATATTTAATTAATTGATCTATAAATATTATTTATTTGAAATACTTATAATTAATTTTTAATCAAAATATTTTTCTCTTAATATGATTTTACTTATTATTATGAATTCAATTTCTATATATGCATTGACATATCATATAAGACAATTTAATATTATTCTCAATCAAAGGAAATTTAAAAGAGCATTAAACTAGATGAAAATTAAAGTTATAACCAATATTTTGTTTTAACTAAATCAGTGTATTATACAATATAATTTACAAAAAAATTAATAATAATAATAATAAGAGAATAATATTATACCACATATAGACACCCTTAGCACTAGAGTGTACTTTTTTTTTCAAGTGAATTAGTTGAGTGTTATTTAATTTCTTAATACCTCAATAAGGTCAATGTATTTTACTTTATTATTATTATTATTATTATTATTATTATTATTTCCTAATTTCTTTTATACTTTACCAAATTCAAGCTTATAATTAACCAATTTGAGAAGCAGATTTTGGGAAACATACAAGCACTCACAAAAGCAAATTGGAAGGGACCATGTTCACGTAGGTGGCTTAGTTTTCGTGGAGTAAATAATTTACATATTAATGGACAAGGAACCATCGATGGTCAAGGTCAAAGCTGGTGGGAAAATACGGTAAGAACTTAAATTTTTTATGTATTGAAAAAGAATTTCACACGTATAATCAATGGTATATGTCAATAAGTGTTTTAAAAATTATTTATATACTTTATAATTGAATATTCGCATAAAGTCTTTTATACGATTAGTATATCAAAATTAAACTTAACAAATTACTACTAAAATAAGAACCTTGCTTAAATGCCCACATCTATGGAAACCTTTCAACTTTCAAGTACTCCATAACCAAAGTGTTTAAGTGAGTTTAGTCATCAATATCAATTGTATGTGTATATTTTATAGAACTAGCTTGTTTAGAATACTTGAAATTCTTTCTATATGGATTAATATGTTTGCTATCTTATGTTATCTTATTGGAAGATTATCGAGTGTAAAAAAATATTGATATTTCAATAATTTTAATCGTTATTATTATAATTACGATTACATGTTAAATGTATATTAAAATTAATTATTAGTATAAAATATATGTTAAAATATAAAATATATATTAAAATAATTTAAACAACATGTTGATTTTAGTTATCGATTTTAATGCATAAATAACATTTTATTTTTGAAGTAAGTATTTAATATGCTTTATATACTAATGCAGAATGGAGGATGCAATGCAGCACCAACGGTAAGAAACCCTTCTTTCAATTAATTTCAAAAAATATATAACTTGAATTGTATGGGAAAAAAAGTAAGATAGATATGAATGTACAGTTATTGGATATTGCAGGCAACAGTATACGAAAGATGTGATGGGCTTAAAATAGATGGAATAACATATAAGAATGGACCAAAATTTCATCTGCATGTAGTTCATAGCGAAGATGTATCAATCTCAAATGTCAACATTTTCGCACCACAACACAGTCATAACACCGATGGAATTGATCTTACAAACGCTCGCCAGGTTAACATTCATGACTGCACCATTGGCACGGGTATGTAATAATAGTGAATATTCAGGTGCAATCGAGTAATCGACTTCACATGAAATTACTTGTTAAAAGCGTTAGATGATTTAAAATATTTGACCAGATTGATATTTAACTATGATAAAGTATCAACTTCATATGAAGTTAACTACATTTAAATTTTCACCTAATATTAGACCTAAAAATTATTCAACTAAGTCTCGAGACTTTTAAAATTAGATATTTTAATTTCTTAAATTTTAATATCCATAAAATATTCTTTAATATTTATCTTTTATTAGAAAATTCTATTATAACTTTTATTAGGTGGAAAACAAAATAATTCCCGAAAATTTTAAATATCTCAAAAATCTCTAACAAAATTATAAAAATTTCAAAAATTGGTTGTTTGAAAGTAAAATAACATATAAAATATAATTTCAAAAATTAAATTATTGTTATTTTAAATTAAGTTTAATTTTAATACACTAATAGTGTTATACATTTTACACAGTCGTGCAATCATATCCGTTATTTTAGATAATTAATTATGGATGAATAAAAAAAATTTATCTTTTATGACATGATTTAGTGATTGAATACAAATGTAAAATAACTTTATATTTACAGTGCATCAAGATTAAATTCTTTTAACTGTTAAAGGATTATTAGATTTTTGTACTGTTCCCAACTTGAATCAAGAATAAAATAACCTAAAATACTTTTGCACTCTATACATGAAATATCAATCTTATTAATGTTATTTCCCTTCCCATAACTTAATTCTATCTAATATGATTGCATATTATTTTTTGGGGTATATAGGTGATGACTGCATTGCTATCAAAGGTGGCACAAGATTCGTCAACATTAGTAATGTTATATGTGGCCCTGGCCATGGCATCAGGTTTGACAAAATATAAATTCTAAAATGTAACCGTAGTTGAATTCCTAATTTAGAGGTTATTTATGTTATTTCAATTTTCAAGTGAATCATCAATTTTATTTTTCATTTTCACTCAGTGTGGGAAGTCTAGGTGAAGGTGGAGAAGAGGAATCTGTGAATGATGTGAACGTTTGGAACTGCACAATAAATGGAACTTTTGGTGGTGTTAAAGTCAAGACATGGCCAGTAATAATTCTACTATATATATATATATATTTTAAAATCATTAATTACTCTAATCTTGGTTATATATAAATTAAATATATTTGTGTTTGTGTTTTATTCCTTAAACTTTGTTAACTTTTTCTATATATTTTTCAAGGGTGGAAAAGGACATGCAAATGCTATCAGCTTCAAACATATTACTGTCATTAATGCATCTTTCCCTGTAATGATAGACCAACATTACAATCATTCCAGTGATCAGGTTAATTAATTTTCTTTTCACATTAATTAGTGATTATTTATTTAGTTAAGGATTATTTATTTATTTACACAATTTTATTTTTATTTTTGGTGTGTTTTGCAGGGAGGTAGTGCAGTAAGAGTGAGTGATATAACATTTAGTGATGTTCATGGAACATGTTCAAGTGATCAAGCAGTAATTTTGGATTGTTCAGATAGCATAGCATGTAGCAATATTAAGCTTGATCAAATTAACATAAAAGCAAGTAATCCCAGCCGTCCAGCTATTGCAAAATGCAACAATGCTAAAGGGACAGCCACTGATATTCTTTCACCTTCTATAACATGTTTGAGTTCATCATAAACACCCAAACTTTAATTTGGAAATTCCAGGGAGCTAGAATTCATTCATGTATTTGAGCAATAAAATGTTAATTACTCTTAATTATTTACCTGTTGTACTCACATTTCACTCTAAACAAATAAAAGAAATAAATTATCTCTCCAATATCTTTTTGTTTTTTTAATTTCTCTTATCTAAATAACTTAAAAAAATAATGATATATTTGATTTATGTTTTTATTTTTGGTATCTTTTATTTTTTGGATTTTATTAAAAAAAAAAATTAACTACATGGTGACAACATTTATTAAGTATACTTATACTGTAAGTTGGATGAGAATGGAACGGGCTACTCGACGAGGACTTGTGGCTCAGCTCGTTTCAGGCTCAATTCGGCTCGGCTCGTTTACTAAATACGCCAGGCCATAAATTAAAAAAAGCCTATAAAGCTTGTTGGGTCGACTCGTCAAATTATTTTTATAAAAATATGATTTTCTTAGCTTAGATTTTAACTACTAATTTATGATAAACCCAAAAAAAAAATAATCAATAGTAAAATTTTAAAAAAAGTATGTAAAATTGTATTATATTATATCTGATTAACGGTGGATATATTATTGAATTATAGTTTATAATGAATTAAATTTTATAATGAATTATAAATTTTGCATTGTATTTAGTGAAATTTTTTTATTTACAATTTCTATATCAAGTTTTTAAAAGATAGGATCGTGAGCTTAACGGGCTTTTAAACGGACGGGCTCGAACTTGAAAATAAGCCTATAAACATTAACAGGCCAGGCTCGCCTAAGCCAAAGCACGGCTCGGCCGGCCCATTCCCAACCCTAAGTGTAAGAAAAAATGATCAGAAGCAGTGCTATATCATCACAGTAGAATCTCAGTACATGTGTATACAGAAACCTCCTTACAGTACAAGGCACCTTATTCTTTTAGCACACATTAATTTTACAATATAATTAGAAGCTACACCATCAAATTAAAGCCACAAGATTAAAATCATCCTTCCATTTCGATCATCAAATCCACTTTCATCGTGATTAATTTTCCAATTTGCTTTTGCTAACTTCCCTTGATAACTTGAATGATTTTAACTCATCTATCAACTGAATCAAGTTGTTGTAAGATGTTCCACCTTCCTCTGTTGCCTTCTTGCCAGCATCACTAAGCTTCTTTGCTCTCTTCCTCATTTCCATGCTCTCTTCACCACTTCCCATCAAAACTTTCACAGCATTTGTGATCATATCCCTTTTCACCACATCTTCCTCACCCAAATTCATCCACAACTTGTTCTCCTTCACCCCGGCCGCGGCCGCGACGCCGATCTTCAACATATCAACCAACAATTTCTCATTGTAGAATTGCTCAGCAAACAATGGCCAAGTGATCATTGGCAAGCCAACACTCAAGCTTTCAAGAATTGAATTCCATCCGCAATGTGTCACAATTCCTCCAATGGAAGAGTGTTCCAATATTCTCAATTGTGGTGCCCAATTCCATATGATATAGCCCTGATTCCCTTCTCTCATCCTAACCTCAAAATCATGCAAGAAACTATCTCCATCATCATCATCATCATCATCATTTTCCCTTTTCCTAATAACCCAAATGAAATTATGACCAGAATTTTCAAGTCCATGAGCAATTTCAACAAGTTGAGCATTAGGGAGCCTAGTTAGGCTACCAAAACTAACATACAAAACTGAATCATTTTTCATGGAATTAAGCCACTTTAACCATTCAGGCTCTAATTCTTCGACATGATCATGTTTTTGTCCCTTAATAGTATTATTAATCCATGCTGCAACTGGTCCTATACTCCAAACTTTGATCCCCATTGTGCTCTTATAATGTTCCTCATAGTCACTTTCAAGTTCATGAAAGCTATTGTACAATGCTCCATAGCTTCTCTTCTCAGCTTCATACACTGCATCGAAAAATTGCGCGTTGGTATCACTCTTAGTCCTCTTCCACTCTTCAAGCTGAAGAGCAGTCATCTCTATTTTATGTGGCAAATCCGGAATCGAAAACTTGCATGTATCAGATTCCAGTCCATCATGAGGTCTATTCTTCCTAACAGAATGATTCGCGCAGCTCGAGAAGTAGCTCGAGCTGTAAAAGTAAAGCCTTGGAATGCCTAATTTCTCAGCAGAATCCACTGTCCAAGGATATAACATATCTGTAACTAAACAATCAGCATTAAGGTCATGAAAGAGGACCACAATTTGATCTCTGAGCATGTATAGTCCGCGGCCGATTTTGCTCATGATTTCTAGTGAAGCGGCATCTTTTATGTTTTCAACACCTTCAGGGAGACCAACTTGAGATGCAGGGAATGGAATCACATGGATTCTGATTGAATATCCCAATTCGAAGTCGGTGTCTATGGCCTTTTGGAATGTTGAAGCATTGGCTGGTGTAGTGATGATGGTGGAACTTGCTCCATGCCTTGCAAATAGTCTTGCTGAGTCTACCATTGGGATCATGTGGCCAGGAGTTGGATATGGAAGAAAAATTATATTCAATTGAGATTCCATTTTCATGGAAAATCTTTGGGTGTGTTTGTTTTTGCCTGTGTTTACATAATGAGAATGAAAATAAGTATAAATTTGAAGCTATGTTGCAAAAATAAGAAGGAAAGTTTAACACGAAAAGATCCTTAAGGAATGTGAAGAGTAAAGCTAGTATTATATCTCTATACCTCTGTACACTTTTATCCCTACCGAAGAGGGCACCATACTTTAATCGCCTTTAAATTTGTAACTTTTTAGTATTTGTTGGTTCACCATCTTAATTTAAGGATAATTAAAGCATTATTTTTTTGGATTAACAACTTTAGAGAGAACATATTCTGGTCCTCAGATTCAAAGCAACCATAAGTTGGATTGAATAAATGTCCCAACCAACATCATTGTCCTTTGACTAAGCACATATAGCATCTAATTAATACTCATTATTACGAGATTCTAATGGTAGTATAAGATTAGTACTTGCATCAAATTCAGAGAGATTCAGACTACTAAACACTAACTATTAATGCATGAGACAAGATAAATGGAAAAGAGAAAAGAGAAACATAACATTGAATTATAAACACACAAAACAAAAAATTCCAAATAGTATAAAGGTAATTGCTATGAACAGTTTGAGTTCTGTTATTTGTACCTCTTGCTTCAGATTCAGAGTATATTAAGCATCATTTGTGGGGATGAAGGCACGATGTTGGGAAGAGGAGAAGAAGATAGAAGAGGAAGGCTCTTAGAGGATTCCAGATCAGTTTCTTAGGATTTAGGACTAGCAAAATTTGTGTGTGACTTGGGCTTAGAATTGGTTGACCTTGGACTCAAAACTTCTTTCTTTTTTATCTTTTTCCCTTCCGCTTTTTAAGGATCAGGACTTGTAAGAATTTGTTTATATTTCTTAGGTTAGACTACCAAAACTATATAGGTAACCAATATATCAGCCAACAAAAAATAGAATATTCATAACCATTATGTATAGAACGTCCATAATAAAAGAAATAGAACATTTAAACCCTAAAATAACTAACAATCAACTAAAAGAAATAGAACATTCGAAACCTAAAGAAATAAAACATCTAATATAAATTATTGGCTGAATTTTTATTGATTACGTTGTTATTTTATAAGTGAGAAATGACTTTTATATTTGCTAGCATTTGATGTAAAATTTCGTAGGAATATTTGAATAATTATTTTAAAAGTATATACAAAAAGAAAAAATCCTCTAAAATAAAGAGATTAATAAAATCGTAAAGTAATAATTTAATACCTTTGAATTTATAATTTGTATTATTTTGGTGTAAAAAATAAATTGAATTTATAAGATCGTAAAGTATTATTTTATCATTGTATACTTGTCCAAATGTAGCTAAGGGTGCATATTGACAAAGAATTATTTGGAATCAATTTATTTATTACACAAAAATAATGCATATAACTGCATTGACTTGAAGAAATTAACTGTAAAATGGCTAGCTTAGTCAATTACATAGCTTACATATCAATTTCAGCCTTACAAAATTTTGCAACCAATAGCATTACTAGCCTTGGTTCAGAAGAGTAACTGAGAACAAGATCAGTTTTGACGCCAACAAAAGAAACTTTAACTGTCTCATGAATTGTCATGAACTTATGGTACAGCATCAAGATTGACCCATGCTTATTATTCTACCTCCTAGTCAGTAGTTTTCAGACAAGATTTTGTACATGATGGAAAGTGGAAACCTTGAAAAAAGAATTTAAATCTTAATCTCAAAATGATTTTCAGGCATGAAAAACATCAAGTTTAAGAAAATGTTAAGAAAATTTATGATGATTCAATCAATTGGTCACCAGAAGTCTCTACAGGAGCACAAACCATTCTTGAAATGGTGGAATCGATTGCGGTCCCTCACCACAATCTCTCGGTTATAAACCTTAGATATGAACTTAGTAGCAGAATGACAATCTTCGCAGACTCGCAAGTTTTTCACGATTCTAATGGGTGTGCCAGGGGCTGTATTCAAAAGAGCAAAGGCTATGGCGATTTTTTCGCTGTGTCTATGCAAAGCATCTTCTTTGTCTTCATCATCAATGTCAAGCAATACTTGTGAGGTTGTTGGCAAATAGCCAGCCTTCTTTATCTTCCTTCCCATCTCGTCCATCATTTCATATATTTGTTTCGACTGGTTATGTGACTTATCTCCGGCAACAAACTCATACATCTCATTATTTAGTTCAATCATGGTGCTTCCTGGGATCTTCTTCATCCCTTTCAAATCCATCATCTCTCTAACCTTGGTCTTTTTCTCCCAGCGAAGCAATT
>JASCZI010271941.1:113851-129792 GCA_036250425.1 Stylosanthes scabra
GATACCCACTACAAAATATCAACAATAACAACTCAATTAATCATAAATATGACATAAAAACAAACATTCATTCATAAATATCCAACTCAAATCCAAAGCTCCAACACAACTAATCCAAGTTCATAAAAGAAAATGAAGTAGCAAAAGCAACTAAGAGATAAATGACAAGAGTAGATATTAACAAAGTATCTTAGGTAATAACTACAATTAAGAAGCAAGAGGAATAAAAGATTGAAGTCCTAAACCCTAGAAAAGGGTTTTTCTAAAGCTAAGAAGATAAAACCCTAGGAGAGCAACTAAAATTAATGAGTGAAAAGATGAGAATGAGTGAGTGTATGTTGAGTGAATCCCCCTTGAGAGTGTGTTGTTGTTTCTTCTTGTATGATGTCCCCCCTTTAACTCTTGGCCTCTAGTGTTGGGGGTCTTTTTGGAAGCCCAAACAAATAATATGATGGCACATGCTTCATTAAACAAGGCACATGACATTGCATTTGACAAGTATTCTCCAGCAAGAAAACATTGCTTAAGTATAAAACTGTTGCTTGTGCAACATTCTTTTCCTTGTGCACGTGAGTGAGCTGCTGCAGAATTTGCTTATACAAGAAAAAGCTGCTCAAGCAAGAATCTTGTTTGGGCGACAAAAATGTGCTCGAGCTAGATTCCAATAAAATTTGCTTTCCAAATTCGCTCCTTTCGCTCCATGCTTTTCGATCCTTTGACACCGTTGACACACTTTAATTCTGAAAAACTTAAACAAATTCCATCACGGCATCAAATGGTATAAAGGGATTAAGAAGTTAACAATTATGAATGCCAAAAAGCATGTTTTTCATTAAACATCATTGCAAGCGAAAACTCGAAAAACCCAACTCATTAAGCCAAAATTGTGTAAATTAGTTGATAAACTCCATACCTTTTTAACATAATTTCAAATGATTAAATGGAGTTTATCAACGTGTCAAGATCTGGACGGTGGAAGGGAAAAACAGATCCAACGACAGCTGTGTGTTCTGGAGAGAGAGATGAAGATGTCTGCAACCGATCTGCAGGCGGCGTGTGACAGCGCGTGGGTAGGCTTCTAGCGGTGAGGCTGGGCTCGTTGGACTCGTGACGGCGAGACGAAGCCAGAAGTAAGGGTGGTGACGAACCAATGCGTCGGGAGAGGGGCCAAAAACGAGCAGAAAGGTGGCGGAACAAGAGACAGACAGCGGACTTCGGGCTGCACGTGAATGCGTGTACGAAGGCTTCTGGTGACGAGGCTAGACTCTTTGAACTCGTGACGGCAAAGCAAAGGCGATGGTGTGGACGATGACGAACCAAAGCGTCGAGAGAGGAGCGAAAAACGAGCACAAAGAGAGACAATTGAAAAGGTACTCCGATGAAGAAACTAATGTTCCATGAAGAAAATAATAATAATAATAATAATAATAATAATCTAAGCTCTTGATACCATGTTAGAAACAAGAGAGTACTCTGAAGTGAATGTATTATGTGTATTCTGAATGTGAAATATACAATGTACAAATGGGTATTTATAGGTGCTAGAGGAATCAAAGCCATAAAAGTATAATATCCTACAATAAATATACAGATATGCTAAATAATGTAAATTATACTAACTGATCCTAAATGATTCTTAATTAACCTAATTATTCTCTAACACAAATGTTTAACTGTTGTCCATCTTTTTCTCTAATTCAATTTTTGAATTTCTATTGTTTATTTATTTTTAAAATAAATATATCCATTACAAATTCTGAAACAGAAACAAACCTTAAAATAAAGACTTAACAACTGCCACACTGAAATAACCCATCCATGATCTATTCTACTCTACTTTATTGCACTTTCCTATTTTTAAAGGGATAACTGTTATTTATCTTTATCTCTACTCCAATTTTCAATTTTAAATTCATGTTGTTTATTTCTTGTCAACAAAAAAAAAATAAAAAAATATCTCCACTACAATTTTGAAACGAAAACAAGCCTAAAAATTAGGACTTGAAAACTGTTATGCTAAATAGCTCATCCTTGATCTGTTTTATCCTATATTATTGTATTTTTCTATTTTAAAGGGATAAATGTTGACCATCTCTACAATCATTATTTTTTGTTGTTACTTACTGATTTTTCTAACAAATTCGAACAAAGCAAATCATATTAATATTCAGCCTCTAATCATGTATTACTAACATCTCCCTCATAACTATGCAGTTATTTAAACACGTCGGTCATGCTAGTTTATAGCTCGGCAAAAACATATTTAACAACTCGGCAATATCCATTTTCAACTCAGTTATACATGCTATCATTCTTTACATGTCCTATTATGCTAATTTATAGCTCGACAATAATTTCAATGATTTGATCATATATGTTACAATTTTCTACTATGTTCATTCATATAGCTCGACCGAGTCAAAATAAGCTCGGCCAACATTACATTTTCAAACAACCATTATCATATTTATAGCTCAACCGATGTCATCACCAATTTCGAATATAATTGGATTTTACAAACAACCTTTTATCAAATTAACATTTTGACTGAGGTCACACTAAAATCGGCCGAGGTTACACTTTGCTCAGACAAAACTCATTTTCAAACAACTTATTCATTTTAACAACCTTTTATCAAATTAACAGCTAGGCCGAGGTCACTCTAAAATCATATTTTAGTGTTATATCTCGGCCAGAATTATTTTGTCAGAATTACATTTTTGACAACTGTTATCAAAATTACAGCTCGGCCGAGGTTACACTAAGCTCGACCAGAATTCATTTTCGAAAAACTTATTCGTTTTCAACAACTTTTATTAAATTTATAGCTTCACCAAGTTCATATTAAGCTCGAATCTTAATATCATACATCGGCCAAATTTGCATTCCCTCAATACTCTTATCAATTGTCTACTTCAGTTAAGGTTACACTAAGATCGGAAGATCATTAGTGTTATCCCTCGGACAAACTTACATTTTACAACTATTATTATCCATTTTCTATTTTGATCAATTTTCTACAATTTCTGCACATCTAGCAGATCTTCCATCCTATTTTCTTCTTTCAATTATTACATTATTACATATTTTACAATATTACTAAGTGCTATTTGATCTAAAGGTTATAATTTGGTTATAACACAGCGAATAACTCGACTAACTAACAAGCATATTTTAACTATACTCACCAAGTCAAAGGTGACCATAATTCAAATTCTATATAGATCTCACCCTAGTCATACGTACAGCTCATGCCTACTCTTGTTTCTGGAGAGCTACAGTTTAACACCCACCGTCAAGGATGAAAACACCTCTAGGGTCCACACAGATGACCTATACCTCGGCACCATCTCGGGTAACATCAATTATTTTATTTATGAATTACTCAATCCATATACAACATTTTGCACTATAATTTCTTTCTTATATATGTTACAATCATTATCAATATTTTAACTCGGTCGAGGTCATACCAAGCTCAGCCAAATAAGCATTCTATAACAACTCTTACTTATTCACTGTTCTGTTCTTTATTATTGTATCCCTATATATCATATGCTTGACCAACATGTGTGACTATGATTATCATTATCAATCATTGCTAACCTCATATCTGAATGCATGACATGAATTTTAACTCATGACCTCAAGGTTTATAACGTAAACAAAATGCTATTATATGCTTGTCATAAACATGTATAACTACTATACATATTCTATAATTACTTACTACTCCAATTTTCTTTCATTAACATACCAATATGTGGAACATATTTATCATTATCTATATGCTTTCCTCTTCAATGTGTTTTTTATATATGACTATTAAACATATCTACCACATATCTATCTTTATCTAACCGACTTCTATAGGTCGGCCTCCTAATCGATTCTTAATTGGAACTTTCTCTAACCGACCTCCATAAGTCGGCCTTCTAACTGATACTTAATCGGAACTTTATCTAACTTCTAACCAATACTCAATCGGAACTTTATCTAACCGACCTCTATAGGTCAGCTTTCGAACCTATATTTAATCGGAGCTTTATCTAAGTGACATCTACAAGTCGGATCCTACTTGAATCAATCATTCAAATACAAATTGACCTCAATAGGTTGGCTATCATATCACTAACAAGTACAAATATAAACCGATAAAACATATTGGATACAAATGCTCACTTATATGCCAATTTATCAAACAATTCGTCAAACAATATAATCCTATCAACTCTCTAATTTCAACATCAAGTCATCCTTCTTTTCAATTCTCCTCTTTCATATGAGGAACACAATGTCTAATGACAAGCTTGACTATTTATCTTTCAAATGCTCAAGTTGACCTTGGGGCTACATCCAATATTACTTATAACTATCTCCATCCATTACTAACCGCCGAGTTATAACTAAATTCACAAAAGCTCAACCTGCTTATTTGAAAAATAAACAGCTCAAGCTTGGGGGCTGTGATCTGGTACCCATAACTCGGCCGAACTATAACTCGGCTCCCTAAAAATAAAGGAGCTCAGCCTACTCTTCATAGAGCTCGGCCTACTATTTATAGAGTTCAGTCTACTATTTACAAAGTTCGGCTCACTATTTCCAGAGCTCGATCTACTCAACCAAGAGCTCGGCAATTAGGTCAAAAGGGCATTAGGGTTTCCCTGATGCCTCAATCAACCATCTCCTAGTTTTCTGCTCATAATCTGACGGTTATGCCTATCATGATAACACATCATGACTAAGTCAAAGATATCAGAGAGAAACTACCTCCTGATATCTCGGCACTTCAGCTCTAACCGATCACCATTCTAATAACTGCCTTCACTGGTCAGATTACCTTATCTATAAATAGACCTAACTTATGCTAGGTCAGGTATGCTTTCTCTCCCTTATTCACTTAACTCACTTTTGAGTACTCTACTGACTTGAGCGTCAGAGTGTCTTTTCAGGTACCACCCCCTCCGTTCCACCTTGCCGGCCGAAGAGAAGTCCATCCACCGTGGAAGGAGATCATCCTTACTCTCATATCGGAAGAGCTCTATGTCCTCTCCGGGATTACGCTCTCCTCTCCCATCCCCTCTGAGATTACACTCTCCTCTCCGAGATGACCTCGTCCTCTCCTTCGGTTACCGGCCCAGAACAAGATTCATTCAATTTGTTATCAAATTCTCTCTTTTTTTAAGAGAACAAAAAATCCCATTTCCCTACTACGCCTCCAAACCGCGTTTATTCTCTTTTCTCTTGGAAGTCTTGTAAGAAGTTTAAGTCAAGTAATAATTGATTAAAAATCAAATCTTTCAAGTCCAACCTGACCAATTCAACGTCAATAAAAACTCAAATAAGGCCTCCCCTATGTATATATACACACACAAGACACAATTGGCTATTCAAATTTTATTAAGTTGAATGATCTTCGTCTAAGTCAAGATGAATGCTATCAAACACTTTGGAAGTGTTTTCATCTTATGTGCTTCACTTTGGCATTGCTTCGCTATGCAATCAAAAGCCACGATCCCGGTAAATGTTGGTGTAGTTCTTGACAGTAACACATGGATTGGGAAGTTGAGTCTCAGTTGCATCGAAATGGCACTCTCAGATTTATATGCTTCGCACCCTCACTATAAAACAAGGCTTATTATCAACGTAAAGGATTCTAAGTCAGAGGTGATGGATGCTGCTTTAGCAGGTACAGTAACAATCTCTGTTTGTGCGCTTTTACCATGAAAGAAGTATTTTTTCGGTGTTTTTTTTTTTTGGTTATCTTTGTCTTACATGACTCTTCTAAAGTGAGATGTGATCTTTGGGGTCACTTATTAGCTTTAACTCATTCCATGAAAGGATCTATCTATATGAATTCAAACCAAGTTAGTAACTCCAAAAATCTGTTATTAATTTCTTATATAACACACTCACAAAATGAATTAACAAAATAAAATTTTGTCAGAAGGAACAAATCACTAAATTAATTTCAATAATACTAGATAACTAATAAAAATTCAACCAACAACTTAAATTGGATGTTCTATTTTTTTAGGTTTCGAATGTTTTGTTTCTAAAAAAAATTCAACCAACAACTTAATATAGGTATTGATGAATATGAATTCATGCAGCTCAAGACTTGATACGAAGTAAAGAGGTTAAAGCCATGATAGGGCCACAAAATTCAAGGCAGGCAAATCTTGTTATTGAAGTGGGACACAAATCACATGTTCCCATAATATCATTTTCAGCAACAAGCCCTTCTCTAACTAGTCCTCAGATACACAGTCCTTACTTCTTCCGAGTGGCACAAAACGATGCATCTCAAGTACAAGCAGTTTCGGCTATTATTCAAGCCTTTGAGTGGAACCAATTAGTGCTTATATACTCACAAGGCATATATGAGGAGGAATTAATTCCCTTCATGGCTAGAACTTTGCAAGAGGGAAATGTGCAAATTCCATATCAAATTGCAATTCCCACATTAGCAACCGACCAGATTATTTCTCAAGAGCTTTACAAATTAAGATTGATGTCTAATAGAGTCTTTGTTGTTCATGTATCACCTCAATTGGGCTCTCGTATATTCTTCATAGCAAGAGAATTGGGGATGATGAGCCAAGGCTATGCTTGGATCATCACCACCAAGATGAGTAATCAATTACAAATTTGGAATTCTTCTGTTACTGATTCAATGCAAGGTGTCTTAGGTGTGAGCAGTTATTTTCCAAGAACCAAGGAGCTTGATGACTTTGAATTAAGATGGAAGATGAAGTTTCAACAAGCAAACCCAAGTATGATATGGGCCCAAATGAATGTTTTGGGCCTATGGGCTTATGATGCAACAACAGCATTAGCTATGGCAATTGAGAAGGTTGAATTTGAATCTCTAGGGATCTCTCAGTCTCATCTTAGGGAAACATTATCCAAGATAAAATTGAATGGACTTGCTGGGGATTTTAGCTTTGTCAATGGCGACACCAATTTATCATCTTATAAAATAATCAATTTGATTGGAAATAGCGAAAGAGTTGTTGGGTATTGGACACCACAAAATGGACTGAAAAGAAATATGGAAACCACATATAGTTTTACATCAAAGAACAATTTGGGAACAATAATTTGGCCAGGTGATTGTTTTTCTGCTCCTAAAGGTTATGATGAACTTGCAAACAAGAAAGAGCTAACGGTTGGGGTTCCACTATTAAGAAATGGATTTGATGAATTAATTCTTGTGCAACATGAAGATCCTACTAACAATACAAATGTTAGAGGCTACTGCATAGATGTTTTCTTGTTGGCAATGAGATCTTTACCATACAATGTTTCAATTGAATTTATCCCTTATTACAAGCGTTCCGACCACTACAGCCCCGGGATATACTATGATGATCTGCTCCATGAAACTTACCTCGGGGTAAGATTTAATTTGCTCATTAATTTTTTTTTCTTCCTGCATTGTCATTTATTAATTTGCAAAAATTTCATTTTGATGCACAGTATAAAAGAGTTTTACACATGTAATTATATATGTATTTCCACATAAGTAAAAATAATTAATTTTTCAATTAATTACTTACAAGAATCAGGTTGAATAACAGCGTATTATCACTACATTAATATTAAACTCTTTATAAAAATAAAGTAAATAATGTTTTTGAACTCTGAAAAATTCTGATTTTGAAAATGAATCTCAAAAATTATTTTGATAAAATAAACAAAAGTGTTGTAGAGCTAACACAGTTTATTATTTTGACTAGGAATTAACCAACAATGTTAAAAACATTAGCTAAAAATATAGGGTTCGACTATTGGACTAGTTAAAGTGGAAAATGCTATGCAAATCAAAAAAAAAAAAAAAAAAGAAGTGGAAATTGCTCTGTCACCAATAATCCAGCAATTTTAGCCGTGACGAATACTTTGAACCATTTGTTTTTACATTAACCAATAAAAATGTGTTAATTGACTAAGTGCTGGCAAAAAAAAACTAATTGTACTATATAGCATTGCTTAGTTAAAATTATTGACTAATATGATTTTTCAACATGTAAAACACTTCCAAAAACAGAAGGTTGATGCTGTGGTAGGAGATATAACAATCACTGCTAAGAGGTCCTCTTATGTAGACTTCACATTGCCATTCACAGAAAGCGGAGCTGTTTTCATTGTCCCTACAACCATTGCAAAGAATAAGACTAAGGTTTGGATTTTCTTGAGGCCTCTCACATGGCAGCTATGGCTCACAACTGGCTGTTTCTTTCTGTTCATTGCTTTTGTTGTTTGGGTGCTTGAACACCAAGGCAACCGCGAATTCAACGGTTCTACTTCAAAACAAGTTAGCACTAGCATTTGGTTTTCCTTCTCAACATTGGTTTTTGCACAAAGTAATTATTATTATTCCTCTTTAATTTATTCCATCTCTATCTCAATTATAGCTATTTATATTACATGATGCAATATACTAATTCTACTTGACTCTCTCTATTTATTCCATTATTTATTCCATTATGATTAAAATGTTAACCGTAATTAAAGTTACATAGCTTAAATCAATCAAACTTCATAGAGAGTAATTTACCCTCACATCTAGAGAAGATCGGATAGAATTTACCCTACTATTTTATATCTAACACAACAATCATTTATACAAAAATTAATCAACTCAAGAGAGAAATGCTATATAATTTGTTTGACTTATTTTCTAAGGAACAAAGTTTGAGTTACAGGGGAGAAAGTTGAAAGCAACTTGACTAGGTTTGTGGTGATCATATGGATGTTCGTGGTGCTCATACTCACTCAATGTTACACAGCAAACTTAACCACACAACTGACAGTTCAACAGCTGCGACCAACTGTGACCAATGTATATCAGCTTCTGCAAAATGGAGACTCAGTTGGATACCATTTTGGATCTTATGCATATGATTTTCTACGACAGTTAGGGTTTGATGATAGCAAGCTCAAGGTTTATCATAATGCACAAGAATGTGATACACTTTTTACAATAGGAAGCCAAAATGGAGGGATTTCTGCTGCTTTTGATGAAATAACATACATCAAGATTATCATGGCAAGTTATTGCTCCAAATATACCATCATGGGACCTACTTACAGATCCGAAGGCTTTGCTTTTGTAAGTTACCATCTCAAATTTAAAAGTCATATTGGATAATTATAAATTTGAGTTCAACCAATTTGAATTCGAGCTCAAATTTTCAAGGACTATTTTGAATTTTAACTCCCACAGCTACTTATTATTACTTCAAGCTGAACTTATGTTTATACATAACTTCAAAGTTTATCTTGCCATGCACCTGGCCATTTGTTCCATTTACTGCCAAATTAGTTTTCAAAAGTCCTTTGTTTACATAATTACATCGTCTTCAATTAACTTCATGTGTTTAATTTAGATGACGGTTGAAATAATGAATTAATTAGTTATTTTTGCTAATATAAAAATACACGATAGATTGATTGATTGTGAGTTTGTGTAAAACTCTTAGTTTTTTCTGTAAATTTTATTCCCTTATATAAACTTTGTCTCATGCAGGCATTTAGAAGAGGTTCCCCTTTAGCTGCAGAAGTTTCAAGAGCCATCTTAAATTTAACTGAGTTGAATAGAGATATGATGATAAGAATTGAAGAGAAATGGTTCAAGAATGAAAGCAATTGTCCACAGCCCTCTAATTATGATGATAATTCCAACAATAGCCTTGACCTTGATGGTTTTCGAGGACTATTCATGGTGGCAGGGTTGGCTTCATCGTCAGCCCTTATCATTCACGCTGCTGTGTTCCTTTATTGCCAGAAGAGGAGAGTCTTCATACAATTTATTGGTTCTAATGTCTCCTTATTGTTGAAAAATGTTAGAGCCATTTTCAAGAGCTTTTACCAAAAAGACCATGAAAGCTTCCCTGATTCCCAAAATGATAGAGAACAAATCTCCTCAAATAGCAATGAGATTACTGTTGCCTGATTTGAACCATTTTTATACGTATTGTATTGTATGTATATTGGATTGTGTATCCTTTTGCAAGTATGCAGTTGAGTTAGTTAGTTACTTAGAACAGTTTGAGTTTGTTACTGGTGATTGACACGTAGGACGATTCGGTTAGGGAGTTAACTTGACATGTCCCTCATGTCACCACAGAAGCTTCAAGTTATTAAAAAACAGAATAGCCATTTAAAGAACAAGAGACTCACATCCTGGTCAATGAGAATCATCTCTATTAAGTCTCCATGCCTCTCTAGGATGGATCTTAGAAATGGCATAAAACATTGGAGGCTTTTTTTTTTTTTTCGAAAGGTAAAACATTGGAGGCATTGCTACAACCTGGAATCACAATAACCACCCTAGACCAAATAGAAATGATTACTATTATCATCATTATAATAAATAACATTCAAATAATAATTTAATTCATGAAAAAAATAGAAGCATGACTCATTCATTTTGTCATACACCGAGAAATATAAACAGTGAGAAAGAAATCTCAAATCATAATGAAGAACATCAACCGAGACACAAGTAAAATATATTTTCCTCCATAAATAAGACAACCTACTAATTTGTAGGAATAAACAAATACAATACTAAAGTTTGAATTTTTATAATCATTAGAGTAACAAATAGTAAACATCGCAATATACAAACTCAAAGAATTATGTAAGAATATAGATTTTATTAACAAAAATTAAAAAAATACAGATTGTATTAAAATATTATATTCACAAAAAAGGAAAAACACAAAAGTATTTTTTTCCATAATTATTGCTCATCAACCACCAACAATTGCAAGAAAGATTGCTGCTAATTCCCTACCTAAAACCATAATCCTAAACTATTATTAAAGACAATAGAAAAACAAATATTGAAGCAACACAACTCCTCTCCTTTTGGATGGTAAACTCGCTGAGTCGGAAACACAAAATTATATTCATAACTATTATTATTATAGCTCTTTGATGCAGCTCCAGAGACCAGTTCGAAATTCTTTAAGAATTCAAAAACAGCAGGATTCGTTGCAGATAACTCCGAACCAGCTTATGGTAACCTTAATTAAATTTAGTTTAAGTGTCACATGATGCAACTAGTTAAAAAATATCGAGTACTGAACTCGTGTTGTTCTTCCTATGAATTGACAACAGTGATTCGCGTTTGGTTGAGAAAAGTTGGAGTTGCAATTAAGTTTTGAGAAGAGAGCACAAAAAACAGGATTAGATTACAATATAATAAAGGGGTGTTTGGCCATGGATTGAAGTACTGTGCGTCCCTATGATCACTACAGTTTAGATAGACTGTCACTTAAAGGAACGCTTTGTCTAATGGTCGAGTGGTAGAGTTAGCCCCTATCCGAATGTTCTAGGTATACTCAATAACGTAAGACCAATGTATTCAGTGAACTCGAATAAGCCATCAAATTCACGTCGTTAAGGTCTTCCCATTATTGGCAAGGACGTAATTTTAACAGTATCAGAACTAACCCCGCTACTCCCATTTGTTGCCTTTAGGGATCAGCAGCTAAGGTCATCCGTACACTTCAACTCATAGCCAAGACACAAGATCACTACTCGCTACTAACATAAATCATAATGGCAGAAATAAAATAGGTTTTAAAATTTTTGAAAAATGTTGTTACAAAAAGTATAATTTATTTATTATATTTTTGTTTATTAAAATTACTAAAATTGTTTTATCACTTGTTGCCCATCAAACACATTTGTGGGAATTAAATAGAGGCAAATTTCAAACAAATGAAGTTGTTCGTTCGGCATGAGAGTAAAGAAAGTATGAAGAACCATCTCTAATGGAGGTGGACAGCAAGGAGAACCAACAGAAGAAACACCACACAACATCACCAAGGGCAAAGGTTGTTCAATAGCCCTGCCAAGCACCATGAGACTCTTAAGCTGGAACTGCCTTGGGTTTGGGAACCCATGGATAGTTAGAGCCCTAAACAAGCTCTTGAAATTGAAAGATTCCAGTCTTGTTCTCCTAATGGAAACAAGGAAGAAGGCAAGTGAAATGAGCAGATTCAAAGGAAGAGGGAGATTGGTAAACATAGTGGGAGTGGATTGCAGTGGAGAGGGCAAAAGTAGAGCAGGAGGGTTAGCGATCCTACGGGGCAACGAAATCCAGATAGAAGTGATATCCATGTCTCCTAATCATGTGGATATGATGGTCACCAACAAGTCGTAGGAGATCTTGAGAACTCTAGGCCGATCAAGCAATATGCCATGGATAGTTTTTGGGGACTTTAATCAAGTCCTAGACCAGAAAGAAAAGAGAGGAAGACTGCCTGTGACATATACACAAACTAAAGGCTTCAAGGAAGCTTTACAAATCAACGAATTATTTGATTTGGGTTTTGCAAGCCATGCTTTCACTTGGTCTAACAATCAAGGAGGAGAAAATAACGTACAAGAAAGATTGGACAGAGCAACGGCAAATTCCAAATGGAAAGAAGCTTTCCCAGATGTTACGATTCAGCACCTTCAAAGATATAGATCTGACCACTGCCCAATCTTTATTGACACCACAAGGCAAAAGGACAAAAGAAGAAGCGAAACAAGCAAGTTCATATTCGAGGAAGTATGGTTAGAGAGCAAGGATTGTGAAGAGATAGTGAAGAGATCATGGATCCCGGGTAGAGAATTGCAAACAAAAGTGGAGAATTACTGTGGTATGTTAGGAGAGTGGGTAAAAGAAAAGTTTGGTTGCATCCCTAGAATTGTAAAAGCAAAATAGAAGCAGCTCGAAGAACTACAAGGCATGGCACAATCAGAACTCGATGAACTCCTTAAAGCAAGAAGAAATCCGGTGGGCACAAAGATCCAGAGCGTCATGGTTAAAAGTCGGAGATAGGAACACAAAATTCTTTCATCAGAAAGTTTCTCAAAGGAAAAGAAGGAATATGGTGCAGAAAATAACAGACGAGACATGGGTAATGCATGAGAATGAAGAGAAAATTGAAGAAGTACTCATTAACTACTATGAGAAGCTGTTTGAATCAGAAGGCTCACAAGGAACTAATGAAATTACAACAGTGGTAGAAGGAAGAATTAATGAAGAAAGATGAAACTTGCTACAAGGGAAATTCACGAAGGAGGAAGTTAAAGCTGCCTTGCACCAAATGCATCCAACAAAAGCTCCAGATTCGGATGGTCTCCCAGCTCTCTTCTACCAGAAAATGTGGGGAACAGTTGTGGATGACGTTTCCAAGTGGGTTCTAAATATCCTAAATGGTGGTGGTAGCCCAACAGAGGCAAACAAGACGTATATCTGCCTTATTCCCAAGATAAAGGACCCAACACACCCAAAGAATTTCATACCAATATCCTTGTGCAATGTTTTGTTCAAAATAGTAACCAAAACAATTGCAAACCGGCTGAAATTGATCTTACCTGACATAGTGGCAAAAAACCAAAGTGCTTTCATCCCGGGAAGGCTAATTACTCACAATGCATTGGCAGCCTAAGAAATCTTTCATTTTATGAAAAAGAAGAATGATGGACCGAAAGGCTTTATGGGACAGAAACTAGATATGGAGAACGTGTACGATCGGGTTGAATGGGAATTTCTCTTAGCGGTTTTGAAGGCAATGGGTTTCCCCCCATACTGGTTGAGTTTAATATGGAGTTGCATAAGCTCAGTGTCCTTTTCCATTCTCCTTAACGGCAGCCCAACAAAGGAGATCAAGGTTGAAAGGGGAATAAGACAAGGGGACCCCACATCCCCTTATCTATTTATCTTGTGTGTGCAGAGGTGCTCTCCGGTCTTCTGAGGAGAGCACAAGAAAGGAAAACAATTTAGGGAATCAAGATAACAAGAACAGCCCCGAAGGTAACCCATCTCTTCTTTACCGGTGATAGTATAATTTTCCTGAAGAGTTTTGATCAGGGAATACAAGAGGTGATAGAAATTCTCAAATCCTACCAACTAGCTTCCGGCCAAAGAGTCAACTTGGACAAGTCCGAGATTTCCTTTAGCCGAAATGTGCCACCTACCAGAAAATTTCTTATCCAAGATTGGTTGAATGTTAAGGCAGTGGAAAATCACTCAAAATACTTGGGAATCCCAACTATGGTGGGGAGATCTAAGAAGCAAATTTTTTAGTATGTTCAAGAGAGGATTTGGAAAAAGCTTAAGGGATAAAAAGAGAGCTCGATTTCTAATGTGGGGAAGGAAGTCCTCATCAAATCATTTGCGCAGTCAATTTCGACCTACGTTATTGGATGCTTTCTACTACCCAAAAGCCTATGTAATCACCTAGAAAGTATAATTAGTAACTTTTATTGGGGCAGCAAAGAGGGAGAGCGGAAGATTCATTAAGTCTCTTGGAACAAATTATGCAAACCAAAAGAGGAAGGGGGGCTGGGAATGAGATGTCTTGAAGCCTTTAATCAAGCAATCCTGGCCAAACAAGGGTGGAAATTGCTGAAAAATCTAACATCCCTAATTGCAAGAATGCAAGAAGCCAAATATTATCCTAGAAAAGACTTTCTTCGGGCTAACAATGGGCACAATCCCAGATACATATGGAGAAGTATTTATCAGACTAAATGGGTGATTGAACTAGGTGGACTATGGAGGATAGGATCAGGAACCACTTTAAAGATTTGGGGTGATCCATGGCTTCCTAAGGAAAACGGATTCAGAATTGGGAGTCCTAGAATTGGTTTTGATGAGGAAGCTACAATCAACTCCTTAATCGATGAATAAAGCAGGCAATGGAAGACTCAACTTATCAAGAATACATTTCTACCTTTTGAAGCTACCCAAATTCTAGCAATACCAATCAATATCTAGGCACAACAAGACAGACTCTACTGGAAATTCAACAACAAAGGAGAATATGAGGTTAAAAGAGCGTACCACTTAATCAGAACACACAACCAGGGTCAAGAACAAGCCAGTGAGCCAAACCCCATTGGGACGAAGAATTGGAAGCAGCTGTGGAACTTGAAAGCACCCTGAACTTCACATGGAAGCTCATACACAACTCATTGCCTACAAAAATGAACCTGCAAAGAAGAGGAGTCAGATGTCTGGCGGTTTGCCCTAGGTGCTGGGAGAAAGAGGAGACAACAGCTTACCTATTTAGGGATTGCACATAGACTATAAGATTTTGGTTTCTTTCACCTTGCAACCTCAGAACCGATTCTGATGTGGACACCCCAATTGATGGCTGGATTCTGAAATTGATGGAGCTAATTAATAAAAAGAGAAGACCCCTATTCCTGTGCACCCTTCACAGCTTATGGATCGGAAGAAACAAGCTAGTCTTTGAAGAGATTGAGGCACCACCAGACTTGCTACTCCAGAACGCCATCTCGGCAGCAGCGGAAGCCACCTCCACAGTGACTACCTAATGAGGAGGTTTTTGATGATTATTTTCATGGTAAAAAGGGTACCCTCATCAATACTTTTTCCACATATTTGCTAGTGATTGACCAAGATTTTCCATCTCTTGCATAATTATGTCCATAATTGATTAATTGTTAAATTAGCTTCCAAGTACATGAATTGTTTGAATCTTCTCCCATTTGGTGCCTTGATGTGTGTATTAGTGGATTTCAGGCCCAAAGTGGAAAGAAAGAGCCCAAGGGAAGCTAAGAAGAAAAAGGAAAGCAAGGAGAATTGACAAAAAACCAAAAAGCCCAACCTGCCTTGACTTCGCGGTCGCACCCTCCAGATGGCGCGCCCGCGCCCTCCTTACTTAATGAGGAAGTTTCCGTTGGTGGCGCGCCCGCGCGACCCAGATGGTGCGCCCGCCACCCTATTTCGTAACGCCCAAGACAAGAACATCGCGCGCCCGCGCGGTGGAGGTTTCGCGCCCGCCCAACGGCGGCAAAACTCACTTAAATGAATGCTATTTTGGGGATTTCACTTTTCCTGGCCAAGGCCCATCCATTTCTCAAGCCCAATTTGACCTATATGGGGGGGGGGGGGGGAACAG
>JASCZI010271942.1:0-19431 GCA_036250425.1 Stylosanthes scabra
ATATATATATATATATATATATATATATATATATATTAACCACACTAACTAGAAAACTAATAAATCTGAGCATAATTGTTGTTAATTAGATATGAATATGATCTATGTAGATTGGTTAATTAAAAAATTCTTGTTAGGTCTAATTCATATATGTACGTATAAGTGTATATCATATTCCAAGTTTTAGATTCAGTTCCAAGTTCCAACCATGGATTCCTTCAATTATGAAAAATTTAGAAAATGAACAAGGTGGTATTTCAATTTCAAAACTTGTAGGTAAACATTTAACAGCATGGAAAATTATTTAGAAAATATTGTTTAAGTTGGCATCACATGAACACCAGGGACCAGTGTGTATTGGCGGGCCGGCTACCACCTGTCCACCTTCTCTAATAAATATACTTGGCAGGCGGATTGGATTAAGGCCACAAAATGTCAAAAATAAATGTTTTGTCATTAACCATTTTGAGTTATACACAAATCAAACTTAGTCTACTTATCATATTATCCCTTCTCCCATCGTGTGAGAGGTTTCCGATTCAAGTTTACACGAAAAAAAAAATCAACTTAAATAAGTTTATGTAATATATTCAATTAAAAATAATTTATTTTCATACGTGATTGATTATTTAAAAGAACGAATGTGATTCCAGGTAAAATATTTTATCTTACAAATGTATCAAAATTAATTTATATTTTAAATAAGTCATTCTGAACAGAAAAATACAAAGAAAAAAAGTGTGTTATTAATTATAAAAAAAAAAAAAAAGAAGAGGAGAAGGAGGAGACTAGAGAGAATAGAGTCATAGAGTGTAGGCGGTCAAGGGTGAAGCCGTCGCCACCTACCCATGTTATATGAGTGAGGCCTCACACTACTTCCAAGTTGTTCCAACATCAGATTTACATTTCTTTTGTCTTTTTATCTCTTATTCTAAATTAGACTACCACCATTGGAATATACATCTAATAATCTGATGATTGTTTATTGACTGTATTCAGAATAACATAATGTGAATCAAAACATTCAACAAAATTGATGCAGGCACTGGAGCGTGGCAGAGCTGAGAAGAGAGCAGAGAAAAATGGTTAAACAATTTAGAAAGAATGGTTAATTTCATTCAACTCAATTATGTGAATCTGATTTACAACTCCAGCTACAACTAGTATATATACTACAACTAACTTCACACTTAAGTTAACCAACTAACTAAAACCTCACTCTAACAAAACCTGCCAAGTTGACATAACTGCGCAACACAATCAACTAGACCTCACTAAGTAGCTACAATACTCTACATGCAACTATGTCACAACTATATTGTCATCCAACATAGAGCTGAACTGAACTATTTAAGTCCCATAGGCAAATGGCTAAACTAAGTATTAATTCACACTCTTTTTAATTAAATAACCACCTATGCCTATAAGAATAATAAATTAATTATTATAAAACAATTAAATTTCAAATAGAAGAATAATTAAACTTATTTAACAATATAATAATTTTTTTTCATATAAATATCATATATTTTTATATACGAAGATTGATTAGTGACTAATTTTCTTTATACACTGGACATGATTCATAATTTCAAATAATAATAATAATAATAATAATAATAATAAAAATAAAGGAAAAAAAGAAAAGAGTCCAAATTTAACAATTTTAGGAGGAGCTGTGCATTTACAAATTAGTATATCACCATGAACAACACATATCATTCAAATTGCTAATTGAAGCAATGCTGCAAAATCTGTAATCTCTGTATTTCTCTTTTTCTTTTCTTATATTTACATTTGGAGTCTCTTCATGGTTTCAAACCACAAAGATGGAGATGACATCATGCTTTTTCATGATGGATCTCATGACTTGAGGTAGAAGAAGATGATACTACACTCTTCCCTTATCTACACTATTATCAATCTTTATTTTGTAGAATCTGTTCAAATGTGAGGGTATTAAAATCAAAGTCAATAAAATTGATTTCATATTTTCATGGGTTAACAATTGATGCCATGAGCACATTGTTGAAGTCCACTCTTTGGTCATCTGAGATTGAAATAAGTGATAACGTTAGATATTACATACATGCCATCTAGAATCCAACTAAATAGGGGTATTCATCAACCAACAATTTAAATTGGATGTTCTATTTCTTTAGATTTCAAATGTTCTGTTTCTATTGTTGGTTGTTTAAGTTTCAGATATTCTATTTCTAAAAAATTATGGATGTTACAATAATTAAGAATGTTCTATTTTTGTTGGCTGATTTGTTGGTTAGAAAAATATTGGTTACCTATGCTTTTCCATAGACTAATTTGTTTGGGTACATTTACTATCACTTGTGCTTATCAATATTTGATATTTAATTCTAAACTGGTGCAGAATTGAGAATAGTGAGAACATAGTTTCACTCTATAGTCACTGTAATCATCAAATTTGCTTATTTTTCATATTCAGGAAGAAGCACACAAATTCCACATACCACTTAATTTAAAGAGAGACAAATAATTGTACCTCAATCTGGTATTCAAGAAACTTTCTTTGAGCTTCCACGTGCGAACTTGGCATATTTAGATCAACACCAAACTCCACTCCATAATTTGGAAGAGTTGAGGAAAGGATACAATTGGTCCACCATGGAAAACACACTGCTTTTGTGCCTGATCACTGGAAACTTGGTCTTCGTTAAGCCAGCCCCGTGTAAAAGGACTCACCCATAGACATTTGAACTGGGGTTAAAGAATGTAATCAGGAGAGCTGTGAGGTGGAGAAGTTGCCTCAGTAAGAGCATGCTTTATATACTAGAAAACAGACATTGAAATATAAGAACAGTAGGGCTGATTTGCTCCTTTGTTTATGCACTTTTTCATGTCTACATTAGACAACACTATCAATAACCAGCAAAACGCACGCCTAAGACTGAATTTTTAAGCAGCTCTAGGAAAAAACATGTATGTTTTCCAAGCACAAAATCCATACCGTACTAAAGATGTGGAGGGGTAAACATAAGACTTCTACAGCAGCAACTGCTTGAAGTCTCGCTTGGTGTCAACTCAAAGTATCAGTTGCCCTGCCACCTCCAACCTCATTTTGACCTGAGCTCTCAGTGCTCTCGTCCCTGTTCCAATTTAAAATCTCCAATATTAAATGAAGTGACAAGGTAAGCAACATGCTTATTTAATCTTAAAGTAACAAATTCAAAAGATTTTAAACAGTATTGTCTTTGTCAAGGAAAAATGAACAATAAAACAAGGTTTTGAAAGTTAACTATGAAATGTAAACTATATATAACAGTACATAAAAGAACATGAATGATGAATACAACTGCATACCAAGGAGATTAAGTATCATTAAAAATTTTATAAAATGATGGTTTAAAAAATGAGTATGTAGCATTAGCAATTGTTTAGAAGGTGCAATTTGCAAAAGCATCCAACTGATTGGATCAAAATTTCAACTCTATTTTTCCATTTTTGATTCCAAAGAAAACTTCATTCACTGAAATACTAACAGTTCAATTCAGAAATATGCACATTATAAACATGTTTTATGTTCTGGTAACCAGCAGTGTCTGGTTGTTATATGATTACCCTGTCGACGGGCTTCCGATTGTGCTCTTAGCTGGCCTCCAGTTGCAGTTGCCCCATTTTCTGGTGGAACAACCACGGCTCTGCTGGTAGGGCAAGTATGTTGCCGCTCCAGCCATGATCGGAGGCAATGAACATGAAACAGATGTCCACATACAAGTGTCTTGGCTGTAATCATCTCTCTTCACGACATATAATGCAGGTTGCATCACTTCTGAATAGCCATTTAAGAAAAGAACTATCACATACAATAAATTTCACAATATTAAGCAGAGATGTTAGGTGCAAAACTAACACATTAAGCTCTTCAGGGGTTGCATCTGGAAAACGGTCATTCATATTTGAAGTGATCTTACGATATCGTATATAATCTGCAACACGGACTTTGAAGTTCCTAAATGTCTTGTAAAGCTCCCGTGTTAAGTGCAGAGGAACACCATAGTTTCTGAGAGATAAACCTAATGTTAGCAACTAAAACCATAAAAGTATATAAAATGAGATGTATAATGTTAATACAAGTGATACTATGCAAACGATTAAGAGTCAATGGAATACACAAATGAACTATGATTTCAAGAGTGCATAGATACAAGAACTACCATAAATATGCCAAGAAGAGTAGGCCTAACACTTACACAAAAATTACAAGGAAGTAGCAAAGATACACAGACAAGTGAAGCAAGTCCCTGATAAGTTCCAAGTAGAATGTGAAGACTGGTTTCCTTTCCTATTGTCCTTCCATGAGCATGTCACTCACATAGAAAATATATTTTACAAAAACTGACACTGTTTTCGTTGCCAGTATCATGTACCTGGGAAAAAAGATCATTTGTCAAAAGGAAATCCCTTTACATTAGTCATGTTTTGTTTTGCAAACTTTCATGAGAAAAAGAAAAGGGAAAGGAAGAATGTCTTACTCAAAAGAAAAGAATATTGAAACTGATGGTTGCCATGTTTGTGGCAGATGCTTCAGAGAAGTGTACAAGGATATGCTATCTAGGAGAAGAAGGTAACTCATAAAAGATACAATTCGAACGTGGGACAACATAGGCACCAAAGAAGTGGTCTCAAACTCTCAATGTACTCACTCCTCTTTTGAGCCAACCAATGCAAAGCTTTAATCAACAGCAGTGCAGTGATCATAGCAAGGAATGTAACAGAGAAATCCTGCCTAAAAAAATAGTAATGGCAAAGAGGATTTCCATAATCTCCCTCCATGAGACCATGACTGCTCGTTAAGCCTTTCTACCTCGGCTTCCCGGAGGGAACCCAGGAAAACCTTCTTGGTTAACTGCCATAACCAAACCCATGTTGAGAAGAAGCACCAATACATCACTAAACGCATGATATATGACAGTTCACAAATAAGAATAATGAAGCATTTTATAACGGTTCCATTAATCATTTTTCTGCTCTAATTTCTACACATGAAACCTGAATCACATATGCATTTGGATACTTCACAAATAAGAAGAATGAGGCAAAATGAAAAAGTATACAACTGATTCATCCTATTGTTTTTTCAACTATCTATACTTAGCAGAGGAACCAAAACAACCACAAGAAGAAGAAGAAGAAATTAAAAAAACATTATGCATATGAACTCCCCCATTTCAGCGAGCCCCTACTTGGAATCAAAGCAACAAGGTATAAAAAATATTCAAGAAAAATAAAAAATTTAAAAGAATTAAAAGTCGTTGGTTGAAGAAACGAATTACCAAAGTGAGCGGTGTGTCTTTGAGTTGGCGTGATCGTAATCGGAACTGAAAATAAGATCGTCGGTGGCTACCAGCTCGCGGTGTTTTCTTCCAACTCCGATTCTTAAATATTTGGTTTTAAAACTTGGAAGAAAATTATTTAAGTGTATCCAATCAGATATCGCCACGTGCATATCTGAAATATTTATTTATTTATTTAAGACAAAATTAAAAAGGTGGCGAGAAAGAAAGAGGAGGAAATGGCATCATCGGTGGTGAAGAACGTCATGAAATCGATCAGAGAGAAGGGTTTCGGCGCCTTCCTCAGAGAGCTCAAAGATGAAGGCTACCTGTTTGTTCCTTTTCCCCTTTCCTTTTGCTTCTGTTGCATTTTCCTTTTCTTTTAGGGATTAAGCTATTGTGTTGTGTTGCTTAACTTCAAAGTTCATAGTTCATTCGTTTACCTGAAATCATTGACGATTCCTTGATTTGATGAACAAGAATGCAATGCTTATTATGCTTTTGAGATTTGTTCTGTTCTCATTTCAGGAGGTGCCTTCCGGACGGGAATCTCTTGTAAGGAAAATGCTGCTGCTTCTATATGCTTCATGAAATGATAGGTTTTAGGTATTTGTTTACATGCAATTGAACAAGCCTATCCAACTATTCAAGTAATGATTTAGCATTTGAAGATAATATACAGCATTGGCTTTGTCTTTTCAATCTTCAAGTGAACATCTTTGAGTAGTAATAATGGAGAAGGGATAATATAGTCTTTTATAGGTGTTGATTGCAACTCACCAGTTTTAGATTCTTGTTGCTGGCTATGGCATCAAGCTGTCTGAATAGAGATGAAGTTCCATAGAGTTGGTTAAGTTCCCCTGCCAGTCCTAATTTTTGTCTGAATTAATTATGTAGGCAAACCAAGATTCATAATATTGGTGCAACGCTTGTTGGTGTCGACAAATTTGGTAACAAGTACTACGAGAAACTTGAAAACATGCAGTGCGGTTAGCTCCTACTCCTGCTCTGGGTCTCAATCTGTGCATGTGTGTGTGTTGATCTTGTTCTTAGGAAACAACATTAAACATAAGCATTCTAGTTGTTGCACATAGCAACCAGAACTATGACATGATGAATGAGAGAAGGATACGGTGAACAGTTCTATCATAATGTCCTATGATGGCCCATATAATAATGGATTGTGTCCTACAAAAATTGGCCAAACCCTATCATATCTGGATTAATATGCATTCCCCCTTTCCCTTATCATGTCTGGATATCTGAACAGTTCTTTGAGTTTCAATATATAGTGTGCTCATAGTCATACATGCCATTGGATACTTGAAATCTGGCAGGAAGGCACAGGTGGGTTGAATATGCAGAGAGAAGAGTAGATATAATGCTTCACAGGTTCCACCTAAATGGCATGGTTGGCTCCACTTCATAACTGATCATACAGGAGATGAGGTGAATTCAGTTATTTACTTAACTTTCCTTGTTGTGCCCTGTGGTCTTAAAGCTAATCATGCAGTGAATTTTGTTGCAGCTTCTTTTGCTGAAACCGAAAAGGTATGGTGTTGAACACAAAGAAAATTTGTCAGGAGAGGGTGAACAGTATATCTATCACTCCAAGGGACATGCACTCAATCCAGGACAGAGAGATTGGACAAGGTACCAATCATGGCAATCCAAGCCTGAATCATGATTACAGTGCATCTGTGTTGCAGATGTTCCTGAATGTTGGATTTTTTATTTCTTGGATATGCATTTGTATTGGGGTAAAAAACAAAGAAGTGCTTTTCTCAAGAAATAAATTGAATTATTAGCTGCGGTAATTGACTAACTCTCTGTATTCAAATATTTCCTGTACTGCCACAAATTTCCATTTATTTAAAAGGATAAGCTCATCTTTATTGTTTTATTTTTGGACGATAGGATTTCCTCATGTAACCCACACATTCTCTAAATATTCTATATACGTCAATACGTGTCTGTAGGATCCATTTTAAAGTTCATGCCTTCCCTTACTATGCAACGTATTTAACCTCAAACATATTGCGTGCCTACATCATACAAGGGGTTGCTTTTAAAAGAAAAGAGAAAAGGAAAAAAAATAGTGCTTATCTGAAATTTATAAATGGGTAATGTGAAGATAGCATATACATTATGAAATAAGAATATTGATACATGAACAGCTAACTTGACACTCAAATTTGCCTTTGGTGAATGGTACATGAAAACTTACAAGTTATGAACTCCAACTCATTAAAAGGTGTTATTTAAGATATCCGTTAGAACAAAATCTTAGATGAGATGCCCTGGACTACAAAATAAAAAAATCGGGATAGTGATTTTGCAAATTAATTAGAATTTTACTTCAATCAATAATAAAAGAGGGTACTCATTTACTAAATTTCACTTTTATATTGAGCCCACATTGCTAATTCATCATCGCTATTATCCAATTGCTCTGGACTAGGAACTGGCTTAGAATCTTGCTGATCTTCGACATTGCCCTCCTGCTCAGTTGTTGCAAACTCTTCCTGTTCAGTTGTTCCAACCTCCTACATTCATGAGTTTCAAATTTTTGCATGGTTAGACTACGGAAAGTTCTATAGTCCATAATATATAAGGAAAAGAAGGCTAGAACTAATATTTACCTAATAAATGTGGCATTGGACAACAAAAATATATGGTATTGGATAAAAGCAATATTAACATAGAGTATTTGCAAAAGAAAAGATATATCAGAGGACAAACAAAATGGACTGAGAGTGAATACATTAGTTCCAGGTGCCGAATTCTCAACCTCCTCCGCTGCCATGGAATCTGAGGCATCTTTACCAGGGTCTTGATCTGCCTTGGCTGAAGCTTGCTGCAGTTTCTCAATCAACATCTTAAAATGAGAATGATCTACAGGAAAAAAAAAATAACGGATTTGAGTCAGTAGCATTTCATTTGCTCATCAAGAAGCCAATCATTCGAACAGTTTAAAGATAATGCAGGCTAGGCAGCACGACAGAGAACAGCGCAAAACAAGAGTTAGAGTTAACCTTTCGAACGATTATTTACGGCATCAGCTAATCGCAGAGGATGCTGTCGCTCTTCCTTCTTGAACTTCAACTTAATTTGGTGACGTGATCGATCAGGAAAAAGTTGTTGTATCATAGAAAAATCTGTGCCAAACTGCCTAACCGCCTATATTACAGCAAGGTCATTAGTCAATTTACAGGAAGGACACCCAACCCCCCAAAGAATAAAAAGACACTTCGTATTTGCATAGTTGTGCTTGAGAAATACTTGTGACGACCATAATATAGAAAATTCTATAAATACCTCATAGAACAGTTCATTGTCGTGTTTTGTCCATTTTCCCCTAGGAGTCTTCTCCATGAAGGATTGATAGTTGAATAAAGAGGAAGCCAGCGGAACACTTTCACTGTCTTGATCATCACCTGCTTCTCTATCATCATCTGAACCTAAGTACTCCTCTTCACTATTAGCACCAACCTCAGCCCCAGCCTCATACTGGGAATCTCCGCCACTGCAAATATATTTTGCAAAATAAATCTATTTACTAGAATCCAAGCTACTCATAAGTGATTAAGTGACAGCAACGAGCGAGTTGATAAAATACAGCCCATTCAGTATGAACTGTTACCATTTCCATCCTTGTTATCAGAAACTGAGGGAAGTTTATTGTTTAGAAAATAGCATGTAAATTGGGAAAAGACCATTATCACATCTACACACCCTACCCTGACTGAGGTCCTCAACCCAACTGAAGCCAACAGAATATGTAAAATAATGCACTTAACAATATGGCAATCCAGTCAAAAACTAATTTTGAGAAAGAGGTGAAGGACATCATAAATACATGCAATGAGAAGTTATGCCACTCAGTGGTTATTGTGAATGAGATTCATTTACCTCCAAGTGAAGGAAAAAACAACATACAAAAAGAATATACTTTATTTAACATAAGTTCATCAACATATTCAGATTTTTCCCCAAGTCAATAATCAATAATATAAAATATTGCATTATGTAAGAATCACAGATGTTGCAGTAAATAAGAGTCAATAACATCAAATTTTCAAAATTAAGAAGGTTTTGCAATATAACATTACTTATATATTAGAAAAAGATTTTAAAAAGTAGCAGAAAATTTAATAAAATATAAAGAGTACACTCTTGTTCAAGCTGAACACCTTTGATTGGTAGATGTTCTTGAAGTTGCTGCCTCCTTTTTCTACATAAGCAACAAGGGGAATGGTTAGTGAGAACTTTAATTTAATCCCTACTAAATAATGATAAGCATATGTGACAAGGATAATAATTGAGAATACGCACTGCCAGCCGCTCCCTGTGTTCTGCAAGTAAAATGATATCCTTGAGAGGCAATGTGTGCATATCAAGTTCTTCCTCAGGAATTTCCAGCAGAGCTGGGTCCACTATTTAAAAGAAAAATATTTCCACAATAAGCATATAAGATATAATCACCAAACATAAAAAATTACCCGCAAATATTCTATTATTTTATTATTTTACCGCATCTTTTTTTTCGTCTGCTTGAATGAGAGAACTTTTTTTTAGGAGGTTCTTTGTTGGCATTTTCCACATCCTCATTAGCCTTCTTATGCTTTTGAGATGCTTTTCCATTTTTAGCCACAGATTTCTTTGTTGAAGTCGATGATGCCTTCTTCTTGGAGGAGTCATCCACTTCGAATTCATCATCATTCTCTTCAAGTTCATCTCCATATGGATTATAGGGAGGGTCAAGGTCATAATTATCATGATCCTCATTCACTGAGTTGTTAACAGGTTTATGAGTTGCTTGCTTCTGCCGTTGCCTTGAGATTTTAATACCTTCATCCTCATTAACGGCAGAAGATTTTTTACGCTTCCTAAGAGAACTCAACAGTGTGTCTTCCTTTTTTCTTCCATTAGTGTCCTGATAACACAGTGCATTTAATGAATAATAATAATAACAATAGTAGTAATAACCTCAAAAGCAGATCCACATATAAGAAATAGGACACATATATAACAACAGCTTATAGCTTATGATTTACTTCTTTTTCACTAGTAAAACCAACCTGCATAAGATCAGCCAATGTGGGACTACTTGGGGAATTTGTCAGTTCGTCATCCACTAGGATTTCAGAAGCTGGATCTTTGTTAGTTTTCTTCGACTGATAATCTGAGACATCATCAACTGGGCAGCCAGGACTCAAGTCCACAACTTCCTGAGACCAATAACATCATGATTAGTTTTATACAGACAATCTAATTCAACAGATTTGATAGAAAACCATCATATCCTTATAATAACATGATCTTTACCTCTGTTTCCGATTGAAGAATTGGTTTTCCTGCACAGAAAAACTTTTAAATATTTACCGGGGAAAAAAAAACAATAATAACAACACACGGACCAAAACAAAAAAAAGTGTCAAATATTTATGATTTGGCTGAATGGTGTTTATTGATAACATCAAGATCTAAGGGCAGCACGTCAAAGCACCAGTAATGTGATGCTCACATAGGATGGACCCTGAAGGTAGTTGCCCTAACTTGAAGGACTACAAAGCATTTGATATTCACCTGTATTAGTGGCAGTTTGGGTGGTAAAGTCATCAATGGATTCCAACCCAGCAAAAATGTCTGCACTCTGGAGGAACAAAATATTCTCAACAGTTAGCAACTTAATGAAATTGAAAGATACATAAATAAAATGAAAAACCTTCCTTTACCTCTGCAGCTGATTTACCAACACTAGTAGGCCAATCCCTAGTTCCATTATGAACTGCAACATCAGGAAACACGGCATCGAGAGAATCCAGTTGGGAAGCACTGACTGCTGCCAAATTATTGTTGTCTTTAGAGAATGGAATACTTGAGTCCACATAATCAAACTTACTTGATAAATCAGTTGCCATAGGAATCTCTAACGTGGGTACAGTTGAATTGCTTGATTGATTTAGCATACTAATGCCATCACCACTAGACTGAAAAGATTGAACTTCATTCATGCAAAATGTAGGCAACTCAACAGACCTTGACATCGTATCACCAGATGAAACAGAAGCAACATCAGGTTTTGTGACTACTCTAGGTCGTGGCTTCATCTTGGGTTGAAACTTATGAGCTGCAACAAAAAACACATATAGACATTCTATCCTTCAGCTAATACAAGCCATATTAAGTTATTGAAATGGAGAGGATATTTCTAACCAGTCCTAGTGCCAGGATCAGGGAGGACTTCACTAAAAGGATCCAATTCAAATTTCTCAGACTCTGCCTGAAAAGCATTCCCTTCCTGAGTTGATAACCTAGGTAAAGCAATTGAACTACTCAAATAAAGGCAACAAAATTATACCTCCCGTTCTTTTCCAAAGATAAGGTTCGATTGAATGTTGCTCTCAAGTATTTCAGCACAATTCTCTGAAGCACTTTCAAAGCCCACATCTGGGCCAACTTGCATCAAATCATCAGTAAGTCCCACGCGGTTGTTGCTATCAAGAACTGGCCCTTTCACATTAGCTGGCTCTCCCAAACTACCTCCAGTTGAGCATATTGTAGATGGAGTAGCTACATTGTTTGATAGCTTCTCTACAGGATCCGCAGTTTGAACAAAGGACATATATGAAATGAATCAGAACATAATCATAATCAACTTGTATAATGTATTACACATTGTGACACTTGCAAAAGTCTAGCTGCAGAAAATTATAAATGAGTAAATAACTAACTGGTTATACAAAAGGATAACTTACCATTACTGGGATTGGTTTCAGGAACAAAATTAGAATCTTTGCTGCCTTCCAAAGTTATAGGATCTTCCTAGAGTTCATAAACAGTCTACATAGAATCAAACAACAACAACAACAACGGAACAACAATAATAATAATGAAAATGGACATTTACCTCATGGGCTGACTCAACTTCAGTCGATGCGGCCGTGGAAGGTAGAGCTTCCACTAAGGGTGCAGTATCTACATTTACACCAACTTGCTGAGGATTTGCCATTTCAGATACTGTGGCATCCTCTAAATTCGAAGCTGTAGAATGTTGAGGTGGCATACTCAAAGTAGAAGCAACATCAGCATCGCATTTACTCTGAGGAACAGTATCTGCATCCTTACTGGTGGGGGTGGGGGTGGTGGTGGCCGCTGTGGATGATGAAGCAACACGTTCTCCCTTTCCATTTTTAGACGAGATTTCATGTTCTTCTGCATGTATTTCCTTCCGAGGAACCGGTTTTGATTTGACCTTTGGAGCAAACCTTCCACCAGCACGACCTAAAAATGAACATCAATAATAAAGCATATAAAAAAAATGAAAAAAGCAATAATATTCAACAAAGAAGAAGAAGAAGCTTTCTCAATGTCATTTAGTCGAACACTTACCGCGCGCAACAGGTGCCGTTGGGATAATATCATCATAAGGATCCATGTGCTGTCAGACTATTTCACCTTGAATTAAATCTGAAATTCAGACAAGGAAGAATTTAAAAACGGTGAGGGTTCTGCAGAATAAGCTAGAGTAGTTATAGAATAATGGTGGTACTGGTACCCGCCAAGAATGGAGGAAGAAAAAGAAAGTCAGAAACTGCAATTTTTTTTTTTTTTTTGGTTGGTGGTTGCTGTCGTGTGTAATTTGTGCGTGGAGGAGGTGAGATGGCCCACAGTGGTTCTAATTGGGCCAGACTGGCCCAATTGATTTGCGGACACTGTAATGCTAATGAATCTCTGAGAGTGGCCCTCTCGATACCAAATAGGAAAGATTCTCCGAGGTGGCCCTCTGCTTTGGACGGCGACAATATACAGCAAAAAGGGCACAACACGGTGTCACGCAGCCACAGGCGCGACGGCGTGCAGAAGAGACATTCGGCGGCAACTCTGCGACGATGCAGCAAGTGGCGCGACGGCGCGGGGAAGATAAAGGCGGCGGCTCGGGGACGCAGAGGCGGAGCGTAGCCGACGGGAGTGAGAAACCGGCGGAGGCCTGATGTGAGGTGAGGTCGGAGGTGCAATGGTGACTGAGTGAGGCGCTGGACTGCTGGAGAAAATGGGGAATGGGGGATTAGGGTTTTGAGTTTTTTTTTTTATTTTATTTTTTAGTAGTGTAAAAGTGAAACACTAAAACGGCGCAGTTTAGGAGTTAGAAAAAATTTGGTCCGATTTTGAAAACCGGCCGAGTCACCGGTTTCTTCTAGAACCGGCCAGTCCAAACCAGTTCACGCCGGTTCTAATGCAACTCCGATTTTTTAATTTGTTCGGACCGGTTGGGGTCCAGTTTATACAACTACGAAGGTTTTTTTTTTTTTTTTGGTGTCAGACTACGAAGGTTTAAATCAAGGAAAGTTCTTGGATAAAGAAAAAAATAATAAAGAATATGAAAATAAGAATAATGAATTATTGGATTAAAGCGTGGGTAGAAGATTTTAACATGATTTATAATTTTAGTTCTTTGACTTGATTTATCTTCATTTCTTTATTTTTTTTCTCTTCATCATAATAAAGACCTTGAATCAAACATTCTATCTACCATGTTCTTCACCGTATTTAATCCAAACTTAATCATGGAACATGTGTTTTTTTGTTTTCCCATTATATTTATTCTTTTTCATGTTAAATTAATTGCTTTGTCTTTCTTTCCATAGTTCAATCAAACATTTTTATTTATTTATTTGACAGTTATAAGGTACTGTCAAAACTTTTTGCAATGGCCAATGATTAATATTTAATGCATGCAAATTAAATACCTTTTTTGTCGCTACCAAGTACCGACTTTGTAGTCTTTTCTTTTTACATTGTCAAATTGTCAAGCTTTGACGTTCCTTAATCAATGATCACAAGAAAGAGTAACCCCAAGTCCCCCAGTACGAGAAGATCTCTTCTGTTACAATCTCTAATGACTACCAAAATAAAATTTAGAACACATACATTAGAAGGGCAAGGGTTTTAAATGATAACAAATAATAATAATAAATAAAGATAATGATATCCCAATTTTAGTGATGTAAAATCACCTAACAGCAATCAAAAGTCTCTAAAACAAAAAATTACAACAGACAGCAGAGAAGCACAACCGTAGCGTCTTCACATGAAAAGAATACAATTTTTTTTATTTGCTTCTCGTGTTGGCTTTGTGCCATGAAGCATTAATTCATAGATTACAATTATAGGACCCATAATACCCCAAAAGAAGAGGGGTGAAAGAAAAAGAAAGAAAGAAAGAATAAATATGGAATGTACTACCAAGACAAAAGTTCTATGAAGCCTCTAGGGCTTAAGGGTGGTGTTTTCTAGCTTTGCTCTGAGGTCTTTCCTTAATATTTTTCCTGATGGAGACTTTGGAATTGCATGAACAAAGTACACTTTGTGTAGTCTTTTGTAAAACACTACCTGGCCAAAACAAACACCACATATATACCTTTCAATGAGAATCTCTCAAAATATCAAGTTCTCTAATTTCCATTAAATTCATATGGCTTTAATTACATTTTGAACAAAATCAGCCAAAAGTAAGGATTCCTTTTATGCAATATATAACATAATAAAGTATATTGTTATAAATCATTTAACTTACCTGTTTAGCTATAAATTCCTTTACAGCCTCTTCAGTGAGTTCAAGGCCATTAGATCTAACCACGAATGCAACAGGAACTTCACCAGCAGCAACATCCTTTTGCCTGTTATATAATTGATGACATTACCCATCAGGATCTGGCTTATGTTACTAACTAGCTAGAGTTCCACTATGTTAGTATATTAAACTATGTATAAAGATCCAAGGAAATGAAACTTACGGGACAACAGCTGCGTCTGCAATAGAGGGGTGGCTTACAAGCAGGGCTTCAAGTTCTGCAGGGGGCACCTACAACAATCAAACATCAAACATTTTACTTATAAGCATGAGTCATGAGGTGTTGTCACAATATATACTAACTCTGCACAATTTTATTGAAATTTAATACATAAGTAAGAGAATTCAGTACCTGGAAACCTTTAAATTTGATGAGTTCCTTGACCCTGTCAACAATGAAGATTTCATCATCATCGTCTATATAACCAACATCACCAGTATGCAGCCAGCCCTCCACATCGATAGTTGCTGTTGTCGCCTTATCATCGTTCAAATACCCTACAATGATTATTTTATTTGACATGATTACAATCACTCTTAGATACCTTCAAAAAGTAGGGTATATATGAACAGTTGGAGTATCTTTGTCAATCATGCAATACCTTTCATGATTTGTTGACCTCGGATGCAAATTTCACCAGGTTGATTATAACCAAGAGAGCAACCAGTTTCAGGGTCGATGACCTTGAGCTCTGCATTTCTAACAACAGTGCCACATGAACCTGATTTCGTTGGGAATGGTTGCTTTGCAAATCCCAAGCACATGGACAGCACTGGTCCTGCCTCTGTCATCCCGTACCCCTATAATAATGGTTAAATAAGTCAATACGTTGAACTTGTGCTGCAACATTAATGGAGTGTATATAATATATATTGATCCGTCAGCTATGGCTCAAGCTATAACTCGGTAAAAACAATTAATAAATATAACTCAGTAAAACAAAATAAAAACTCAATTACAAAGCCCATGCAATACCTTAAGTTAATGGAGATTTGTTATCACTATAATTGGCTCATTGTACTCATCCGATAACAATTAAAAAATCATGACACCACTCTACCCATTTATAACAAATAAGCTCACCAACTCTCTCTCTATAAATAAGAGACGACAAATAACATTGAACTGGTTCTTTTACATTTAGATTTAACTCTAATATTTATTATCTTCTGGTATCTTTGCAGGTACCATTCCTATCGTCTTTTTTTTGAAAGAAACCAAAGTCATACAAGCCAGAACATATATAATATATAAGTAAATAAATAACAGATCCCTAGTTCTAGTATTCCCATAAACATGCATGTTGACACCCATCCAGTTGTTTTATTCATTTTTTAATTATTATTTCCAACATATTTGCTTAGTGGAAAGCACGAGTTAAGTAGAAAATAGAGATTTGGAGTAAGTAGGAATTTTAAAATATCATTAGGGTGTTCACGTTGGGTATTTCGTGAAATAATTATGTTTACACAATAGAATTATTATAGATATACAAAGTATTTAGTTTGTCGATTTTGCATGGAAAGAATCTTATTATGTGTTACTTATTACCTGTTTTGTCTTTTGCGTGTGTGTGCAGGAGTGTTTTTTCTGAGATTTTTTTGTCCGCAAATGGGACTCGGTGGAGACTTAAGAGATCTGATACCTAATTTTAAAATCAAGTTTCACAATTTTCATTTAACATTTTATAAATATTTTAAAAGTCTGTTAAAAATTGTATTATACATACATAGATTCGATGCTTAAGTTTGAGATTAACTTTTAAATTGTTAATAAAACTTTTTTTTTAAAGAAGAGAAATGTTGAATGGCCATAAATTTTAATTTATTTTAATTATTATTTAATTATTATGTCTAATCTAAAATATTAGTATATGATGTTAAATTATAATTTAAATATATTAGAAATCAATAACTTAAAATAATAAGTAAAATATATTAAAATTGAGAGTTATCTAATCTTTTTATTAAAGAATATGATGTAAGAATGTAAGATAAAACGATAAATTTGTTGCAAATAGGACTAAGATACAGTACTAAAACTTAATTTGACCGATTTAAGAAAAGTAAAATCTGACCGGCCAAAAGAGTTGTTTGGTGTACGTAGTTGGCAGTTGGCACTTTCTCATCAAGCCAAGTCAACTAACCCAAACTGTGATCACGATGATCACGTTGCCAAGTTTGACAGGTAAGTTTCACGTTATTATAGTTTTAGACACAGAGAATGGCAGACCGGCTACTAGTAAAGCCGCTGGAGAAGTGTTTGAGGCAGAAGGTATCCATTGATGCACTTTTAGTTTAGCATCAACTTTTGTGTTGTGCTCTGACGGCTCAACACGAAGGTGCTTGCGAGACGCTACTCGGAAAATATTAGCTACAGGCGGCCAGAGTTGGGAAGGATTGGGCGGCAAGCACAGGGGAAAAAAACTTACAGCCATAATAGAAAATGTAAGAATTTCTCCAACATAAATATACCTAGACCAAACAAACTTCAAATTTAAAATAATAATTTATAATTCATTTTTAAAATTTATAAAACATCCTGCTATCAAAATGATTCCTATGATTCTCGTGACACACGATGTTTCCTCTTCTAAAATACTCATCTTAAATAATCTCACTGTATTTCTATCATACTATGACAGATCAGAAATACTGTTAAAGAATATTGACAATGTCCCCATGTGATAGAAAAAAAGTCAAAAGACTCTATATAATGATTCACGTTTCACCCTTATTAAAATAAAAATTATAATAATATTTTCAACTTTTTTAAAAATAAATAATAAAACACCAAAATAGACTTAGATCGGGTCAGAAGTAGTTTTTGGAACGACATCGTCATTGATATAACTCTCTGATTTGGACGTGATTTATCATTTATGTTACCTCATCTAAGTTATCTTGTCTTGAAGCTATTTTATTTTTCTAAAGGGTGGGATATAATACCATAGGATAAAGCTCTTGTCTAAATATTATCATCCAAAGAAAAATGAGAAAAAAATGTTGTATTTTTAAAGTAAAGATATAGTCAACAACAAAAAAAGGTACGAGTATATAAATCCCCAGCAAAGGAGACAAAAAAAAAAAGTGTAGGACACCAAAAAATAAAAAATCCACAGCAAAGCACCAAATGAAAAAAGAAGAGGTCTTTTCGCCTTTTCGGCTTTTCCTGCTAGTGAACCATGAATCGTGATAATTAGCACCTCATATCCCCTTTCTGTAATAGGGAATTCCACATATCCTGTGAATAATTTTATTTTCATGGCCCAAGTCCCTCAGCTCTCCATCACAATAATTGTGGTCAGTCACGTTAGTGTTTCTAAACGCATACACGTCAACGATATTAAAACTCAAAATTTCGTACATTATTTTTCATTTTTCACGCTGTAGCTGTACTACTCGTATCATGACGTATTAATAAATTACATAAAGGTATAATAAATATTTTAAGAACTTAATTTTTTAATTTTTAATAAAAAAGCTTATATATTTAACACCTTCACTAATGTTTTATTATCAAATATCAATTTAATGGAAAACTGTCAATTTTGACTCTCCCTTCCCTTATATTGATCTCCTCTTTAACTTGGATGCCAATGCCAACATTAAATTGAATTTATAACTGAATTCAATTTCCATTCGAAACACACACTTTACAGACTTAAGCTAATCTCGAAAAGTAAGAGCCACCGATACAATTAATTTGAGGTCCTCAAGAACAGGCTAGATGCATGAACAAGGAGAGAGGTCATTATTGTTAGGGGTGATGGAATGTACGTGGGAGCAGAGAATTCAGGTGTGTATTAAATGAACGCAATCACCAAATTAATAAACCAATAATTAACTCATTGAATTTCATTTTGGCCCTCAACCTCATGCCTATAACATAATCCAAATTAGTCTTCACATCTCAAAGGCTGTAATTACTACTAATTTAATCCATAAAAACACAGATTTAATAGTCAAGGATTTAATTGTTATTTTAAAAATATTTATTGTATAAAAAATTTTTGAGAACCAATTTAAATTTGAATATATGCTTAAATTTCCGATTTCGAGCACAAAACAAAATGAAGCTTTACCCGGGAAAAATAAAGAAATTTAAAATAAATAAAAAAAAAGCTGACCTGTCCAAGAACAGCCTGAGGCACCCTGCTCCGGAGAGCCTCTTCGAGCTCCTTGCCGAGCGGCGCCGCCCCGGACAGCACCAATCTAATAGAGCTCAAATCATAATCCGCCACCATCGGATTCTTCGCCAGAGCCAGCACGAGCGGCGGCACCACCATCGCGACCGAAACCCTGAACCTCTGAATGAGCTCCAGCAACGTTCCAATCTCGAACTTCTGCATCAGCAACACCGCGCTTCCAGCTCTCAGAGCACACAACAGAACACTGTTCAGCGAGAATATGTGGAACAGAGGAAGAACGCAGAGAAGAACGTCCTCCGTTTTCAGGTACAGGTTAGGGTTCTCTCCGTCAACC
>JASCZI010271942.1:34285-57716 GCA_036250425.1 Stylosanthes scabra
TTACTACCATGTTAAATTCTTCTAATTATGATTAGGAGAACCTTTTTTTTTTTTCAAGTGTTCCTTTTCAGTTAATTTAAAGGTCTAAAGAGTAATGAGTGGGAATAGTTTTTTTTGATAATGTGTTTTAAGGATTATCTTAATTTATTGGTAAAGTATAAAAGTTTGGAAAAATTTCAAGTATACTAATATATTAGTATGCTAGTAATCTTTTACTGTTAATTTGAATTAAAAAAATATAAAAAGATATATAAATTAAGATTACATGTTATCGATACTGATAGATTTGAATATCTTTCGAAAAGTTTTTGTTTATTTCATGTTATATTTATGTAAAAAAATTTTATACATACATTCAATTAAGTATCATTATATCATTAAAAATAATTAATTTTTAAATTCATTATTTTTAAAATCATATAAATACATACACAGTCAGTATATTAAAATTAAACTCTTATTTTATATTTGAAAATATAAAAAGAAATTAGATTTATATTTTAATGAAAGAAATTGGAGATGATTCAAGAAGATTATATTTCTATTTAAAATTGAATTATATACCACATTATTTAGTGACTTATCGAATATATAGCTTTATGAAAAAATTTACGTGTGTATTATTCAATTATAAAGAAATATTTGACTAAATTACTTATAATCTTTAAATTCATATATATTTTTCTTTTTATTTCAATACATAATAATTGAAAGAATCCTCCAATTTTTTTTTTAAAGTGCTTTTCCCTAGAAGATATATTGAGTACTTACAAAATAAAAAAGAAGCATTTTTTTAAAAAATTCTTTTAATTAAAGGAGGCACTTTACGCAATTCTCAAAAGTCACAAAGCAGACCAAGTGCATTGGTTCCAAAAACAAATTTGTTGCCATAAAAATACGTGAACTTTGGCGGACATTTATTATGAAAATATGTTATTCCTTACCCAAAAGGAGAGGGAAATATATATAAAATTTAATTTCTATCATTTTATTAACTCTTAACTAAGTAATATACTACGCTGTAATCCATATTCTCAATTCTTAATTACAGTTCAGTAAAAAGTCGAATTTTGAAAATGCATGTCGCCAAAAGTTTCATCCACGGAAACTTAGGTCAAATGGTAATTGAATTTGTGGGGCCAAAACTATACATTTATTCTTGCAATTCTATATATTTTCTTTGATGGTTCATTTTTATTTTCACGGTAATATTATAAAGAATATTTTAAATATTTATATTTAATGAAAATAAAATAAATGTATTAAAAATTTAAATATTTTACATTTTCAATAAAAACTTTCTTAATTTATAATTTTATTATCAATTGAATCAATAGTATAGTAATGTAGTACCATAGTTCTTCTAAAATGCGCAGCTTGGTTGAACAATTGGCCCTTAATACTTGACTTTATATTGAAATTAATTATAACAATTACTATCTAATATCAATATTTTAGTTCAACTACTCCAAGTGTTTGACCGTTACGTTTGTTTAATTTTAATCAGCAAAAATCTTACTAATTAGTGAAAATAAACATGTTGCTGTAGCTTTAATTAGGTCCCATGGAGATGGAGTTAGTAGTTATTATCTTTTATTGAAGATTTCAAATGTAAACGAGTACGTTCATACTATAACAACTAACATTAACTTACCATAGAAAAAATATTTAAGATTAAAGATAATAACAAATACTAATTAAATGGTGTATGCATCATGGAGAATTTGACCAAAACACGAAAGTGAAGTTTGCATTACGCGTTAAACCAAGCTTGCTTGCTTGCTGTAATAATGCTGTTTGCGTTTCGTGTTCATATTTCCTTTGAAGCCTTTTTTCTTGAATTTGGGATGAATTTAATATTTTAGTTAAATTATAAATTATTTATTCATCACTCTTTAATTATGGCTTGTAATCTACTATAGTATGGAACTTAAACTAATAATATTTTGCATATAGTGGGTGTCCCTTTGGGATATCAATGATTGCGATTTGCAAAGGTAAGAGCCAAGAAGGTTAGATTCATGAGTCATGTGTCACATGCCATGATATCTGTTAAGAATGTCTAACATGTGATTATGATGTGACAGCGTTACCATAGCGCGTTAGATGTACATGTTTCGCTTGCACCACTTTTTTTTTTAGTACTTTATTTCATTTGCATCTGGAATCCCGAATCCATTGCTAGGAAGATGGGAGGCATGAATTAGTGCAAGTGCAAGTTTGAGGTTGAAGCACTATTGATCCATGAAAGATGCTTCCTATTTCATAATGCAACCAATGAGTTTGATGAGAGATGGATAAACTACTAACATTGTCATGCTATTGATCACAAAAAGCAACTATGTTTATGATCTTTATTATTAGTATGAACTTTGGAGCATGTCAAAGAAAAGTGATGTAATTTTTACTCTTTTTTTACCTTCATTTTTTCCCCTTTTAGTATTGAAAGAAATCAAAGAATGATAGTGATGAAAATATGAAATAATTACGGTAAGCAAAAACGAATTAGGTAGTTTTTTTTTTTTTTTTTCAGATATCCCCTAATCCGACAGATCGAGAATTTCCTCAGCAAATAATCTGAACTATATTTAAGGGTTTGCCTGTGGCCAATACGAATTAGGTAATTAAATGTGAGTTATGTATTGGGATACCCGATCCGACCCATGATTTGAGTACATCAAGCTCAGCTTGGCAGTGGCACTCTATGCTTGGGCCACTTTTTTCTGTTTGGGTATTCACTTGGGATGCTTTGTTAATTGCAAATGTCATGTCAAGACAAAAAATAATATTTTTAGTCTATACATCTTAAATTAAACAAGCCCACTATTACAATAGGGAGAAAAACACAACAATGTAACATAACAATACACTAAAGACCAAAAAATAACTAAACCTAAAAAAGACAAAAAAAAACTTTAGTTTACTAAGAATTTGAATATCAGACACTTTCCAGCTCTAGTGGCCCTTGATCCTGATCCATGTCACCCAAAAACATAAAAAGAGTAAACAAAAAAAGTTTAAAATTTCTCAATACAATTACCAAAATGAAAAAAAAATTCTAAAACATAAAATTTGTTTAAAGAAAGATAATATTTAGTTTGTATATTTTATTTTTAACATTATTAGTTAAAGTTCTTAAAACACTTGTTAATATTGGCATTGGTAGAATCGTAGTGCAGTGAGTTTAGAGATCGTTCAAGTGTTCAACCATCACTTGTGCTAAAATTGGCTACTATTGATATGTGCTTTTATATTACATCTGTATATCTGGGGACCAAGCCAAGAGTCAATCGTTTCTCTTTCTATCTATTTTTTTTTTTCTTTGAACTCAAATATAATCGGTCATTTTACTTATTGATTTGTTATTGTAAAATTGGTGGCCGGTGGTGGAGTTGCTTCTTGGATTGGACCATCCAAGGAGGCAAGGAGCCATCTTGATCCTCTTTTTCTTTTTAATATTTGATCTTTCGCAAGTGAGTAGGGATATTGTTGAATGGGGATAGTGTTCTATTGGAACTTGGTAGTAATACCACTACGGTGGTGAGTGGTGAGTCAACCACAAAGGAAAGGTGGACTGTGGCAGTCACCCAAACAAGAAACAAGCCTAAGAAAACAGTGTGTGAAAAAATAAGCACAATAAAACACGCTTCCATGCATACAACATCAAAGTACAATGACAAGGGCATTCATTGATTCATCCAAAATAGAGTAATACAGCAAAAACAGCCAATACCAATGGAAACGTCATCGAAATTATATTAGAATTTGTATTTTATACCCATCCATCTATACCAACCATGCCAACAACTTATATACCATAATTCAGACATAGATTGCACTCTAACTGTGCGTGCAAATGAAGAAACAATAACGGAACCAGCAATCTCAAATTCTCAACCAAGTTCACAATCAACATCCAGTTAAATACAAAAAAGAGACAAGACATTAATAAAAAAAAGGCAGTGTCATATGTTCAGAGGGTCCCTTTGCAATGCAGATCAAAAGGAGATGAGATCATCTTTGGATGATTGTGGCTTCTTTGTATCGTGTCCCCCACCTGATGAATCCCCACCCTTTTTACCGAAAATCATCTCATCAAGATCATCCATCATGTCTTCGTTGCTACCTCCATGGACGGGGCCTCTTGATCCAGCCGGCTTTCTAATCAATGCATCTTCATTAGCATGACGAGGTGACTCTTCTGGCTCCACAGCAACAGGGATCATAGCTGGTTCGGGTGGAACTGGAACCACTGTGGGCTTCCTGAGATCTTCATACTTGGAGAGTACCTTCTGAATCTCATCATTAACATTCAAGGCCTCAAAGAGCAGCGCTTCATCATCCCCAGCAGTTTCAACAATACGCTGAACAGTAGTTTGAGAGCGACGACATTGCTGTACAAGTGTCGTGGTCAAGTCATCCTACAGATAAAGAAAACATCAGACTTATATTTCTGTAATCCACTGATGATGGATACAAATACAATATGCCTCAGAAAACCCCTCAATTTTCTATTCACTCCTCCTTTATAACAGGCATGGTCACATTTGCATTGAGCAAAACACAACAAATTGGAATTGATCATTCATGACTCTTCACTATTAAGCAGCATTTATTATAACAACAAAAGACTTTTTTTCTTGGGCGTTGTCCAGTTAAGAAAATGGAGAATAATAGCAAATTTCATACTAATAATCTACTAGCCATGAAATGTTAATGGAACCAAAAGTTAAACCCAAATAAAACCATGGCCAGGGGGAAATTCACATTACAGAAACTAGACAAAATTCATTGGTAAGAATTATGAATATGATAAAGCTTCTAGAATTGCTACACCAAGCAAGTATCAACTGCTCATTTTTCTTTCAAAGAGAAACATCAGAACAACAGAAAACATGAATAAATTCATCCCCACCTTTGTCTCAAGAAGATAAAAATCATCACTACTGTTGTTCATCAAGGATAATCCTACATCTAATTAGTCCATCTGTGTATACTATTTTGTAAGGGTAATTAACTAGTATCACAAATCACAAATAAGTAGAATACACATAACAGCATAGAGCTTATACAGAGATTTTAACATCATAATAATTCATGTAACCTCTGCTAGCATCATAACATCACTAAGGTCATCTCATCTGTTGTCGGATCAACAAACATAAAGAGTAATTTTAACAGAAAAATGCCATGCAACACATACTACACCAAACTATATATATATATAAAAAAATCTACCTGCAAGACATCTTGTTGAGGTGAAGAAGACAACACAGTAGAAAGAAGCTCAATGCTGTTTCTAGCAACATCAAAAGCTTCCTTAGTTTGTTCAGGAGTAAAACCCTGCACAGGAACATCATCCTGCTGAACCTGGCGTGGAATATTATTAAGTTCAGCCTCAGACACCGACCGTGGAGGAGTGAAAATAGGCGCTAAGCTCTCATTGTCACGGCCAGGGAACCGAATACCCCTTGATTTCAGACTCTGAACCACAAAAATACTATTATCAATAACAATAACAACAACCACACTCGCAAATTGAACAATTTTGCCTAAGGATTTTGAGTTTCTATGTTCTAGGGCATGATATGATTATCAGCAATTGTGCCTTGAATTCAAGTAATTGGAATGCATAGTTTGAAATAGTAAGCTAAAGGTTGCAGTTGTACCTTATAGGTTTCTTCATAAACAGGGAGATAGCGAAGCTCGCTGGTGGATTCGCCCCAAGCTTCAATCATGATCAAGGCCTTGTTGCGGTTATTAACAACGGTTTGAGGATCATCAATTAACCTAACCATATCATCAAGGACCCTCTCAGCAGCGACCTCAGAGAAAGCCTTCTCGCAATTCTTGACGATTGTTTCGAGCAAGACGAGGGACAAGTACTGAACCCTAGGGCTCTTGAGTTGGATCCGCTTCTTGATTCCCCTGATGAGGTCGATGCTGTTGACCTTATCGGTGTTGATGAGGTCGCAGAGGTCAAGGTTCATGGCCCAATCGGGGTCATCGAGGGATTCAGAGGTGGCGTCTTCGACGAGCTTGTCGACCTGGTTGGGGCCATTGAAGAACTCCTTGACCTTGAAGCTCATGGAGCTCATTCCCTCGCTCATCTTGCGACCTACCTCGCTCATCTTGAGACGCTCGCTGAGGGCGTTCACCTTGTCCATCAAATTGTCACCCATTGGAGGAGAAGAGTAACGGATTTTGCAGCGGTTTGAGGGTTTGGTGGAGAAGAAGACGCGTGAGGACTGGGTAAAGTCTTTGAAGAAGAAGAAGAAGAAGAAGACTCTTCTCTCTTTCAGTTTCTGTCTGTCTCGTGAGGTATAATGGCTTCGCCCCTTTTTTAATTTCTTTAGTTTTTTTATTTTTTGGATTACTCAATAAACAATGCTTCTTTATTTCTTTTTATAGTTAAAGCTTGGTCCTTTGTTCCCATGTTCTTTTTTTTAAAAGTTTTTTAGTTACATCATTTTTCTTTTTGGAAATAAAGTTACATGTTGCTTAGGATTTAAATTTGAGTTCATCTATTTTATTTCAAGTCTTATTAATATATAAAAAATATAATATTATATGTATTATTGTAGATTTTTATACATTTTATTTACAATACGAAAAAATATAAATATCAGCATAAAAAAATTTATAAAACACATGAATACAACTTACAATAGTATATAAATATTTATGTATAGCATAGGAATAATATTATATCAATACAGAAATTAAAATAAAAAATAAAAAAATATATTAAGATGTACAGTAATATACATAAATAAATTATAAGAAAAAATATCTTAAGTACTAATATAAAAAGATTTTATCCAAAAATAATTTAATTGTTTTTACTAACGTAGGAAATACTTCTTTTTATATATTATATTAATTATACATTTTTATTATTGAAGGAAATATCTAATATCTAATATATATCTAATATTTGTTTGACCTTTTCCTACCAAAAATAAAAAGTAATAATTAATTTTAGTGAGCATTTGAACTTTGAAGTGAAAAATAGAGTCAAACACAAAATCAAAACTTGAATAAACCTACGGCTTATGTTACTAATTACTATTACTATATTAGTTTAATTTTCTATCTATCTATGATAAAAGAATATTTATCACTTTGATTAAAGGAAAACAAGCTCACAATATTGTAATAATAAGAAGAATAAGAAGAATAAAAGAAAATCATAAAATATTCCTCTTCCTTCCTTCCATGGACTTTAATATTTTAATATATTTTTTTGGCCTCAAATTACATTGTTGTAAAAAATAAATAAATAAATATCTGAAATCCGTATTTATATTTGTTGTCAAAAATGAAATAAGAACAATATAATCCACCCTCTCCACATTCATGTTTGTTTAAGAGTGGCTTTGCGAAACTTCGCCATTGAGAAAGTGGAATTTCTTGCGTCATTTACAAACTTTCACCAAACAAATTATAATTTGTTTATACACGTATTTTTGTCCTTTTCTCTTCATAAGAAGAATAAATGTGTAATTAAGTCTTTTTTTTTGGGTATTATAATTAAGTCATTTTAATGTGATGAAGACTGAAGTTACAACTTTCCCCCTAACCTCTTTGTCAAGCTCACAGGCCTACTTCACGTTTCCGAATTGGTAGATTCTTGAAATAAAATTGGGCGATTCGTATTTACTCTACATTGGATCAGCCCAATAAACTTTGGGCCTAGTTAGTGTCACAATTTTGGACAAAAATATAGCCCATCGGATTTGATAAATTTGTAAATAAAAATTAAAAAAAATAAGAAATGAAAAAAAAAATTTACTGGTTTCAATTTTATTCCATAAAATTCCAAAAACAAAAATACTAAAAATAAAAATAGAAAATAATCAATATTAAATCAAAGCTACAAAATTTACATTAATTTAATAAGGATTTACTCTTTAATTTAAAATATTTTTTTCATACAATGGTGTTCTGTAGTTGTATTTCTACAAGTCTCGGCCACATGAACACTTATTAAGATCACAACAAACATTACATTACCAAAGTAATTAAGTATCTTACAATAAGATGTGGATTATGGCCTAGGCTAATCTATTTTTATTTAATTAATAATTTTGAGTGGAATAACTCTCAAGGGATCTTTCTTTCTAAGGGCATTTCCTTCAATCACATCCTCCATGTTCATTTCTTTAGGTTTCATACCATTTTCAAGCTTCCAATCAAAAGTATTAATCAAAGATCCCAACATCAAATGCAACATCCTCATAGCCAATGGCAACCCAGGACATATTCTTCTACCACTTCCAAATGGTGTCAGCTGAAAATTCTTCCCCTTAATGTCAACCTTTGTTCCCACCATAAACCTCTCTGGTGAAAACAAGGTTGGATTCTCCCATGATTCTTCATCCCTGCCAATAGCAAACTCATTGATCATGATGTGTGCACCCTTGGGAATGGTGTAGCCATTGATGAGTTGCACAGAAACCTTATTAGCTTTTCTAGGAAGTAAGAGTGGTGCTGGTGGGTGCAAGCGTAGGGTTTCTTTTATAATTGCTTGCAGGTAAGGGAGTGTTGCAATGTCTGATTCTGTTACTGGGTTTCCAATTCCAACGGCTTCTTCAACTTCTTTTTTGGCTTTTGACATGATATCTGGGTTATGAATTAACTCAGCCATTGCCCATTCTAATGAATATGAAGTTGTATCGGTTCCCGCAACAAATAAATCCTGTTTATCAAAGTATAGTAGTTATGCTTGTTGGTTAGAAATTATGCCTTTTTTATATACTTACGAAACTATCTAGTAGTCGTTTAAAAATTATGAAAAAAATTCTAAATACATGGTTGTGGTTATTTTTATTATATACTCATATATATTTTTTTATTTTAGATATAACACTTAAAACTTTACTAGAACACTAAATATTTTCATCATTTAAGACTTAAAACCTTACTAGACCACTAAATATTTTTACCATCTAAGAAAAAATATATAATATAATACGCAATTATTAAAGCTATATTTCTGTATTGAACAACTTTTGCTTCATAACTCGTCCAAATAATTTATTTAGACTGAACTAATAATTACTTTAGAAGTTTGTGTTTATAATTTTACTCAATTATGAATTGGACTTTTAAAATTCTTAAAAAAATTTTATATTTTTATATGTAATTTAAATAACTAATTGCGTTTTTTTTTCCTTGGATTTGACCGTTAGTTAAAGTCTTGAAGAAAAGTTTATACTTAGTTAGTTAGGCATATAAATTTAACAAAAAATAGTTATAGTTATTGTAAATCTGCATATATTTGTGCATGTTTTTTATGAATAATATTAGGTAATTATTTTTTTAATTAATATTAACTAATTTTTTTAAAATTATTTTACTTATTTTAAATATGAAAAAGTTTAGGAAGATTTTTATTAACAGTCAATGGAAGCCAAAGTGTAAAACCTAACCCTAACCCCTTCTCTCCCTATCCCATTGTGCCGTCACTGCTATCCACATCACTCCTCGCACCACCTTGCCGTGCTCATCCGCGCTATCATCACCCCCTCTTATTGTTGCTGTGGTGATGGTGGTGCTGTTATTGGCGATGGTGGTGATAGTAAGAAAGTTACAGATGATAATTTTATACAGTTTTAGATGATAATTTTGTACAGTTTCGGATAATAACTATTTTTAGTTAAGAATAATAACTTATAATTAGATTTATTAGCTCCTTAATAACTCTCTAATGTTAATTTCGTAGCACTACTTTTTAAATATTAGATTCTAATCATAAATCATTAATACTAAATACTAAATTATAAATCTAAAGTTTAAAGTTAGCTCATGTTTGCTGATTATTAAAAGTTAGTTTTTTTATACTTTCTCTTTCTTTCTCTTTTTGTACGTAAGTAACATAATTATTTTGAAATGATTGTTATGATATCTAAAATTTGATCCTTAATTTATAAAAAATGTTTAAAATTAATATTTCATTCAAAAATTATAAAAATAAATAATTTTAAATATTTTATATTTATTTAAAAATTTTGAAAAAATAAAAGACATGATAACTTATCTAAATTAAATCAAAAATGTTATTTATACATCAAAATTCAATTATTAAATTAGTCACTAATTATTTATGTACGAATATATATATTATTTAAGAATTTTTAATGTGTATTTTATATTTTAATATGTATTTTATATTAATGATTGCAATTTAATATGCAAATAGCAAAACCCAAATTAATTAGATAGCATGGGAGAAAAAAACATACATGCAGCAAGTGTTTGATCTGTTGTTTGTCCATCTCTCTGCTATTCTCTTCTTTAGAGATGTCAAGCAAAGCATCCAGCATGTCGTTGTTGGTTACATAATTCTCCCTTTCTCTCACCTTCAACCTTTCCTCGATCAACTTGTCAAAGAGGACAAACAACTTCCCAATATAAATTCCATAGCTCCTTTTGATGCCTTGTGGGTCAAGAATCCTCAACAAAGGAAAAAAATCAGCCAAGTTTGGTGATCCAACGGCTTTCAAAATATTCACCACTATATCTTTGTAATCTCCGGCATCACTTATAGAATGAGCGAAATCTATGGAAAATATAGTGTTCGATAAAAAATTAAGTGCAGTTTTAAAAGCCGCTTTACCAATATCTATCGCTTCACCAGTTTGGCTACTTCGATAGACATCGCTAAGAAGTTCTTCAAGCTTCTTGCGCCTCAATAATTGACTCGCATCAAGAGTCTTGTTAGCGAATAATTGATCATTACATATTCTTCTTAAATTTCGCCACAGCGGCGAAACGGGTAAGAACCCTACACTATAATAAGCATGATCAAGGACGGTTAAGGCTTGTGGAATGGGACGATCGGAAAGCGTCAGATCATGGGTTTGAAGAACCTCTTTGGCCAAATCTTGAGAAGAAATTATTATGGTTGTTACCTGGCCAAACTTTAAGGTCATCATTGGGCCATGAATCTTTGCAAGATTGGCCAACGAACGGTGAGGGTTTTGACCCAATTGTAAGAGGTTACCAATGATGGGAAGAGGGTAAGGACCTGGTGGAAGTGTATGGTTTGATATTCTACTTAGTAGTGAATTTAAAACATGCATGATAACACATGTTAACAGAAAAGCTAAAGCATAATAAGTCATTGCATCCATATCCATGTTGTGTTTATAATTTCGTCACGTAATATGATTGTTGATGCTTAACGTATGTAGCTTTACACATACCCAACTTATAAAGTGTGTGAGAGTCAAACTGTCAAAGTATGTGAAATTAAAATCAAGCAAGTCTTTGCATGCATTTTAATTATAGATGGAGGGAATTAAGGGACACATAATTTCTTACATTTGATACAAGTTATCATGTGGAAAATTTCAATATTATAATGTTTTTGTTCCGAGAACCGTGGTAGGAGGAATAAGAAATGATTGAAGTCTAGTTATCTTGTAAGTATGTTTGTATTTAAGTGGGATGATTATTATTATTAATTTAAATTAAATTATCTCTAGCAGCTCCGTAAACGCTAATACGAAGGTTATGATGTATTTACGCATTAGCGTAGATGACCAACAACTAATAATCAAGAATATATATGTTGGAATTGTTGTTTGCCTTTGACATTCATGTTCATCATCAGATCAGGGTTATGCAAATTAAATGCTCTAATTATGCATATGGTGTGAAAGTGATGATTAATTGCACTAATATTAATCCGAAATCAGCATTATTATTCATACTAAAGTACTTATCATAAACGAGTCTAAACTTTGAACTTCGGCAAATGGCAAATCCACGAGTAACGCGTGAAAGATTTATATTGATTATTGCATGGAATAATAGACAAGAATGATGATATTGTAAAAGAAAAATGAGGACAGCTAACAATTAAAATAAAAATAAAAATAAAATAAAGAGGATGAACATTGACGACACATATAAGCATACCTATTACCTATGTCACTGAAACGGTCACAATTTATCAATGAAAAGAATACAAACCAAGACAGGGAGTAAATGATAAGCTATATAAACTTTTAAAATGATAAGTTATATAAATTTTAAATGATAACTTAATTATTGACTCTCTAATATTAATTTTATTGTATTGTTGTTTACCAATATATACACTTAGCCAAGTTTTGGTGCTCAAGGCACCTTCCCATCTAACGGTGTCATCTTATATTATTCATGGACTAGTCTAATAGAATAAAAAAAACAGTCAACAACAATTAATATATATTTTGGATACATCCATACGTACATATATATTATTCATAAATTTTTTAAAGCATGAAGTTTTTTTCTTCTGAATTTTATTGAAAGCATGATTAATTACATAGATGGGCGATGACCATAATTGATGTTAGTTACATAGGTTGCTGGTCAACATGAGCCACAAGTAGGTGTGTGCATCGAAGATTAAAACAAATTTTAATAGTACAAATTTACTAATAAAAATTCAATTAATATCAATAATTTAAATTAAATATTTTGTTTTTAAAAAATATTTATAAAATTATATGTATATTTAATTTTTAAAAATTCTTAATTATATGATATAAAACGTTATGTTATTAATGTATTGGATGTTATTTTATTATAAATAGAAATATATAATTTTTTTTTCAAAAAATACATTAAAAATTTAAATTTTTTTTATTTTAACCGGACACTGGAAAAGGGTGTGTTATGACGGTTAATTTTATGGTGATGGTAATAGTTTTCTTATCCAGTAGCAGTGGTGTGTGGCAGTAAGCGGCAGCATCACCATGGCCATGCTTCTTTCTTCTTCTTCTTCTCCGTCTCCTTCTCCCCATTCCCTCTCTTTCAGTCGCTCTCTTCACAACGCACTTTCCCCACTCTCCATAACACTCAAACTCACGCGATCTCACTCTCCCAAACAAGCAGCACCTTCTTTCAACGCCACCCTCATCACCAACTCCGATTCCTTCCAAGTAGGTCGCTCCATTGGCAGCTATGGCTTCATGAACGTCACTAGGTCAATCATCCCTCTTCTTCCTTCTTTCTTCTTCTATCTTCTGTTTCACCGCCCTAATTTCACTCTTTTTCATTCATCCATTCTTCAGCTACTCAGCTTTTCCCTCCGCCCTAGAAGCCAACCCTTATTCAATCGCCGATTTGGGAGCAGGTATCAAGACTCAAGACGTTGGCGAAGGCAGTGTTAAAATCAGGTACTTCTTTTCTCACTTAAATTCATTCAAACAATCAAATTCACTTAATTCGAATTGGAAAACAAAATCACTGATTATGATACTCATGCCAGCTTTATTTCAGGCTCTATGAAGGAAGAGTTTCCCAGGGTCCACTCAGAGGCACCCCTGTTATTTTCAAGGTAATCCATTTTTAACATTCTTTCTCTTTTTTTAACTGTTTTCGTCTTCCAATCTTTTATTCGTTGAGCGTATGTGATAATGTATCAAGGTTTATCCTGGAAAGAGAGCTGGTGGAATTGAGGCTGATATGATGGCTGCTAATGAGTTGAATGCTCACTCCTTTCTTCAAGTTAGATCATACTATGTGCTTCAATTAATTGAATTCTTGAATTCTGAGTTTCTTTTAATCCTGTTTCTTGATTTCGTTTGGTTTCCATTGTTATCTTACAGAGCAATTCTAAAGGTGTTGTTCAGAATCTTGTGTTACTTATTGGAGGTTTTGAAACAATTACGGGGGAGCAGGTTTGTCCTGTGAAATCATTGTCTTAAGTTCTTATCGTTTTCTATACTTTGCTTAGGATTTTCTTTAATCTACCTGTTGCAGTGGCTTGCTTTTCGCGATGACGGGAAATATAGCGCGGCTGATTATGCAAAATTTTCAAGTGAGAGAGTATCAAGAGAATTTTCTTCCTGGAATCGCTTTGAGCAAGAACAATCGATCAAGAGAAAGCGATTTTTTGTGATAAAGCTGCTCCAAGGTGCTATGAGAGGTCTAGCTTACATGCATGACAATAACAGATTGCACCAGAGTCTAGGACCATTTTCTGTGATGCTCAAGTAAGCAAATGGCAACACATTATTTTTGTTTGTGATTTTTCGTTTGCCTTGTATTTATCTATTGATTTTCCTTCATTGTGTTTGCAACATGGTGGCAGCACCATTTCAGAAAGAGAAGGTCGGTATTTGATTCCAAGACTTCGAGATCTGGCCTTTTCTGTTGATGTCAGGTAAGGTAATTGTTTCCCTATCCCCTTTTTTATGAATTAACATATAGCTGACACATCGATAAACTGTTGATCCTACATTTGCATATGCCAAACAAGTTGTATTGTAGTGTTCTATTACTTTCTCTCCTTACTTCCTTCTCATTTTTATCTTTTTTGAATAAATATGTTTTGCAACTCTTTTTGTGAACTTTGAAGTTCTTCTTGCTTATCTGCACGAGGTAGGATCATCACACTGCATTGAAATCAATGCATTGCTTTGCATGCATTACAAGTTGAAATAGATCAAGATGTAAATAGTGTTGTAATCATATCAGCTACTCAGAACTAGAAGAGGATCCAAGCTCACTTGCAGATGGGCTCTGGAGGCGAGCAACAGCTGCTGGTGCATTCACGCGTATGGAGAAAAGAGCCTTTGGAATAGCTGATGACATGTAAGTTTTCAGAATTCAGTTCATTGAAGAAGTCTATTTCATCATTTCCTGGGTATCTGTTTATTTTATGAGTTCCAATGCAGATACGAAGCAGGCCTTCTTTTTGCGTACCTGGCTTTTGTTCCATTTTGTGAAGCTGGCGCAATGGATGGCCTTGCCTTGCAAGTAAGTTCTGCTGCCCTTATAAGACTTCATCTTTGGCAGCCCATAGTTCTTTTTATGTGGAAGTGTGCCTTGTCATTAGGTTACTTATTCACTGGTGTTTTTTCTTGACTGCGAAATTCAGAGACTTATAGAGAACACTTTCCAACTTGATCTAGAAGCAACCCGAGAGTAAGATTCCTTCTACTTTATCTTCTTGGTAAAACCAATATTGAGAGTATAAATCTTCCATTTTGCTGTCTAATTGTTTCATTTGATTGAGGTATAAACAAAAAATTTTGTGGCCTTGAGTTTCTGATAAGAAGAACAAAAACTGAAATAGAAACACTTGGAACAGCAACTCATCACTTCTTGATAGTTGATACCTTGTTTTCATCCCTATGCATAGCAAACTTAATATAGTTCATGTGACATACAATAATAGATCCTTACTTAATTGGGTCTCCTCTTGTTTTCTTCTTCCATTGGCAGGTATTGTATGGCGGATGACCGATTAGTGAAGGCTGTTGAGTTCCTTGATCTTGGTGATGGTGCTGGTTGGGAGTTACTTCAGGTATTAACTTATATCTAAGGGTAAAAACTAAAATTAATATTTTGGTCTGCGGAAAATTTTACTTATAGCTTTGGTCCAAAAATTTTCAAAAATGGTGATGTTGAAATTTATTTAGGAAGATCAGTTCCGGGGGCCCAGACTACTCTTTTCTTGTAACAAGAGTTTTGGTTATTAGTATATTTTCCTCTCCATCTGAAAATTCCTTAGTTTCTTTTCTTTCTCTCTGCTGAAAATGCTCCTTACACCATAAAGAAATTCTTGAATGTATTATTGTATTGAAGTTATGTAATTAAGCAAAAATGAAATCATGTTTACCATATTTTCAAAAGAAGTAGGTTTTATTGTTATCATGGTTTTTCAGGCAATGCTTAATGCCGATTTTCGAAAGAGACCAATTGCACAGGCCGTTCTCAATCATAGGTTTATGACTGGAGATGTCCTTTGAGTTTCAAGATTAACATGGCATCTCTCACAATTATATATGTTAATTTGTCCGTAAATATTCCATGTTTGCTTGGAAGAAATATCTTGAATATGCATTGCTTTCAACAAGTAGCAGTGCTTGTGTAAATAGTATAATACTGTAATAATATGTAATATTCTTAATATTTTTAAGAATATATACAAATAGCAATGAAAAGTTGAAAACTTGGCACCCGGCTGTATTATTAGTCATGTTTCATGAGCCATGACCATGTTTAATTCTTTCCTTTCTTTTGTTTATTTACTTTTTTTGTTATTATTTTGTTGTGTGGCTTCTTAACATATTTGTATATGCTTGATTGCTTCAAAATAATTAATTGTAAAGTACTATTGTCTATTAGTATTATCTTAGAGGTCTCGCTAGGACCTTCCAATGGGTTGTGTTTTTATTTTTATTTTTTATTTTTGTTAAGATTCTAAGATATTTTAGGTTGCCTATCTTCGTTAGATTCTTTTCCAAGGTTCCAAAATTTCCATTTGCCTTGTGAATGAATCGAGTATGTGTATCGCTGGGAATATATTCTAGACGACCTATGCAGATTTAGTGGTTTTTTTATTTTTTATTTAAAAAGAAGACAGTATATTATCTATCTATCTAAGATCAAGCCTAATTTGGTTAGGCATAATAATCTGTATTAATATAGTCCATTAAGATATAGTTAATGTTAAGTAAAAAGTGTAAAACAGAATTTTTCGTCTATAGCAAAATATGATATGTTCATTTATAATATCCAATATATAATAAAAAGATACAGAAAAAAGAGATCAGAGAAGGGTTTTAGGTTGGGTTTGAGAGATTCTTTTCGTTGTTGGGAAGCATATATATATTTACATTGGCCGTATATATAAATATGGTCGTTTAATATGCATATGCATGCAGTAATTAATTTCATAACAATAGCAATAATAACAACAACAATGGCAACAAACACAAAGGTGCACAATCAACCACCACCTTCACCACCTTCACCAACACTGCCAGAAATACGTTTCAGGCCGCTACGACTTTCAGACCTTGAGACTCTGGAGCTTATTCATGCCAAAATATTTCCCTACGGGTGAGACCACGGTTAGAAATCAGATCATTATATCAATATATAATTCAGGAGAATAATGATAACAGTAGTATGTGTTGTTGGAAATGAATGAATTGTCAGGTATAATGACGACCCTTCAGAAGTTTACAAACAAGTGTTATCATCAGAAGAAGAAGGTGATGAGTCTAGGAACACAATGACATTGGGAGCTGTTGACAGTAGTAGGCCAGATGATGAAAGAGATCAAATCATTGGATATGTAGTCACAACTAATGTTCTTGCAAGCCACAGTGAGGTTCATATCTAATCTATCCCTCTTAGTTAATTCCTTTCAAGTAACAATTGCTGTAACAAGAAGTATCAAATTCCTCATATATATCTTTTGTTACAGAATTCTGGTATAGATTATCCCTTATTGTTGTTGTAGATAGCGAATAATATAGTAGTTGGAGGTGAGCCATTATCAGAGAATTCAGAGAATGTGTTGGTTTATGTTATGTGGCTGGGAGTGTTGGAAGCCTATAGGAATCGAGGAATAGGTACTTTATTATACTAACTCTTCTTGCTAGCTAGGTAGTTGCTATGTTTGTTATATATATATATATGATTGGTAATGCAGGGACATATTTGATGAGGAAGGTTATAAAGCATGCTTCGAGTATTCCAACATGCGTGGGCGTTTACCTGCACGCAGTTGCTGACAATAAGGCAGCAATTAAGTTGTATAAGAAGTTGTCCTTCAAGTGTGTGAGAAGGTTAAGGAACTATTATCCAATCAATGACAAGCTCTATGACGGATTATTATTCGTCCACTCTCTTAATGGTGCACGCTATCATCGCTCACCAAAGTACATTTTTTTTTTTTAATGTTTCATGCACCTTTGACCTTTCAATGTATAATTATATATGATTAATTATATTACTAACTCATAAATACAATATAACTAATTTTTATATATTTTTCTTTTATCTTTCAGAGATGTTGTGAACTTATTGTTAGGGCACGTGAGGAGTGGGTTGAAGTCTGTGAGTACTAGGCTGCGCAAGATTAAAGAAGAAAGGCTGCATAATCATTCATGAGCATCTTTAAATTCTTTCCTTATATATATGTGTGTGATTATATATCTTTTGTTTTATCTTTAAAATTATTATATATATATGCGTTCCAGGTAATGATTAAGTATAATGTGAAACCGGAGATAATGATTAAGTATCTTATACTCAATAATAATCCCTTTTTTCTTGAAACTTGTGTAACAAGCTGATTAAGACGAGTATAATATTATTGTTTAAATAAATAAAGAATAGGGGGAGATTCGTTGCGTTGTTGGGGATAGATAGATCATAGATGCAATTACAGGTGTTTATTATTGCCCAAATTATCATCATCTTCTCTCCCAGGGTATCTATCTAGTTCATTTCTCTTCTGACTGTTTTCTATCAGTTTATTAAGCATATTAATATTCTCTGTGTAGTTTATACTCAGAAATTGATCTTCATGAATGATCTATTTGAATAGTAAATAGCAAGTATTCCATAATTCCTAAGCTCAATGGAAAACAGAAAAGTGTCTAGGAAGAGAGAAATAAAGTACAGGTCTATAAAACCCTCTGATCAACACACTTTACAGCGTCTCCATGATCAACTCTTTCCCATCAGGTCAGCTCTCTTTTCACTTATGCTTTTAGTTTAGCTCTTCTAAATATAATTATGTCTTCAATAATATAATGTTTACAATTCTCAGGTATGAATCTAAATTCTACCAAGATGTGGCCAATGGGCGAGGCATCCAGTCGTGGGGAGCTGTCGACACGAGTCGCGGTGATGGTCAGAGTGATGAACTGATTGGGTTCGTGACGACTCGGATTGTTCCTGCCGGAGAAGTTGAGCTTAATTATGTTAATTATTTGAAGCATTTCATGAAAAAGGTATTTAATTTGTTAATTGTTGCTAGCTAGGAACTTGTGCTGGAAATAGACTTGCAATTTTTAGCTGATAACTGTGATTTGTTTTGTCCATTAATATTAACATAGATAGTGAGTATTCATGGACATAACTCAGCCAAATCAGATGAAACCTTAGTCCATGTTCTAACACTAGGAGTGGTGGAAGAATATAGACATCATGGAATAGGTAGTAATTTTTGGTTGAAACTTGTAATTTTTTTGGTTAACTTGTGTGGCTAATTATCTGCATATGCATTTATTTGCAGCATCTCATCTTCTTAAGAAGGTGATTGAGGATGCTTCTAAGGTTCAAAGTTGCCGTGCTGTTTACTTGCATTCAAGTTGCGAGAACGAAGCAGCAGTTCATCTCTACAAGAAAATGTCTTTCAAGTTAGTAAGAAAGTTGCCAAAGTATTATTCATTCAATGGCACACATTCAGATGCATACTTGTTTGTTTACCCACTCAATGGCGCTCGCTTCCATCGCTGGCCATTGTAAGCCTAAATTACCTTCCAACTAATTATTTTTGGGCGCGGCTGTTTCTGGATTCTGCGTTAACGCGAGATGTTTGTGTAGTGGCTGCCTTTATTGTATTGTAATTATTTCTCATCATCATTATCTTATGTTTCAGTGAAGTTCTGATATCATCTTTGAGCTGCGCGAGGAGCGGCTTGGAGTCTTGGCGCACAAGAATGAAGACTGATACATCATCTCAAAGCAGGGAAAGTGGCATTACACAACAAAACAGAGGAAACTAACAATTAGACTTAGTTTTGGAGCTTTCTGAAATTTTACTCAAAACCAGATTATATAATTTTTGACTCTTATTGTAATAGTTGCCATAGTTCTTCACTTTTCAAATACCACGGTTGATATAGTCATTTAATAGTATTACTTAAAGAAAAAAGTTACATCATTTATGATAGGAGAAATAATATTTGCATTACTTTTTTTTTTCACATTTTTCTTGTATACTTTTTCTTATGGTATAAAAAGCAATTTTTTTATTCTTCTTTCACTTATTATCAATAATTTAATTTAATACTAAAAGATAAACTAAACTAATTTTAAAATATATAATTTATAAATGAATTATATTATGGATAAATAAATAGACATATATGGATGTCTAAAAAAAATTATATACCATGGGCTAGTAATATGTTATTGTTCTGCATCCAATTTTTTTTGTCTGATCTCGGCAGGCCCAAAAAACGATCCTTTTTGGGCCTAGGCCCCGTTTGTCAACCCAAAAAAAATATCCTTTTAGGGAAATTAGCGAAAAGAGATTAGGACCAGATTAGATATTTGTCATTGTTGTTAGCGTTTTTTGTTTGGATTGGAGTAGTAATTAAGGAAGCTGAGGACAAAGGGAAAGGATCATTTCTTCACGGCAACTGAATTAAAAGAGAAAAAAGAAACCAAAAAAAAAAAAAAAAAAAAAAAAATTCTGTAAGTGAAGACAAAGAAATCGTAAGAAGCCGATGAGGGAGTGGCTGTGCAGCTGGTAGGCGGAGTCTATAATAACATCCTCTACCTTCTCCCACTTGATTTTTTTTTCTTGTCTCCCTCTCTCTCCTAACCTCCCTTGAGAGGAGAAGAAGAAGAAGAACAAGAAGCAGCTAACAGCAACTGCTTCTGTTATGTCTCAACCCATGGCTATGGCTATGGCGTCTTCTGCTACTACTTCATCTTGTGCCTGTCTTCACTTTCCTCCTCTTACTCACTCTCGCGCAACAAACTCTCCATGCTCCACACCTTTTCACGCTCGATTCCCTAACAATCGCCTCTTCTTCCCTTCTTCAATCGCTTTTTCTTCTCCAAGGTAACTTCTCTCTCTATTTCCTCTTCAATTTTAGTTACTTCTTATCGGAATTCCTCAATTCCAAGCTCACATATGTTTTTCCGATAATAATAATAATAATATCTTATCATACTCGTTAGACTTTCGTTTTTTCTTTTCTCGCAATTATTCATTTCGCGATTCACTCCACGGGCGGAGCGAGCTCAATTTTGCGATGTGAGTTTGTTGCATTTGTTTCTATTTCAGTGGAAGGCGAGCGCAAAAAGCAATTCATGGCGGTGGATTTGGTTTGCGACGGAACAAAATCGATGTTACCTGGAAACGTTCCAGTTCCTTCTTCGGTGAGCTCGCGACGCCGTCGTTTTTGTTGCCGCAGCAACATACGCGTAGCTGTACCTCTTGCTGTCGTGCCTCCACCGCGAAACGCCGCTCAAGTTTTCCGAGATTCGTGCCTGGAGCTTTTCTGGATAAATCGTCTTTCTCTTTACCGAAGAGTAGACTCCAACGTCGCTCTGTAAGCATTCCAATCTCATTTCTGTATTTCAGCTTCTTATATGACTGTATAGGTTATGTCGCCAGAACTTTTTACTTTGTTGAGGATAAAATTTGTGTTTGATTTTCTCAAATTTTCGTTACCGAAACAATTATTGTGCTACCGATATTTAGTGCAACTGCAATCCAATGCTCGAAAGTATTGATGATTTTGGTATACATTGGTAGATCTCGAAAGTGACTGTATGAGAATTGTTATAGCCTAATCGTTTACCGTTATGATGTGTTCCTGTTAGACAAGTCCATTTTTTCTTCCTCTCAAATATCATGTCTGATTTTGTTATTTTGTTTTCTGTGGTCAAGCAGGTTCGAATTCCACATGCAACGGTTGGACCGGATGAGCCTCATGCAGCTAGTACAACCTGGCCAGATGGTATTTCTGAAAAGCAAGATTCAAGTTTATTTGATTCTGAACGTGAGCGGATTGAGGAGTGTCTAAGTTCTGAACTTCCATATCACCCTAAGTTGCATCGAGGCCAACTAAAGAATGGGCTGCGTTATCTCATTTTGCCAAATAAAGTTCCGCCAAACAGGTGAGCTCAATAAATTCAGATTCGCTAGATAGCATTTGTTGCTAACTAAGTAGTGCCAACTGATTCAATTTTAGGTTTGAAGCACACTTGGAAGTTCATGCAGGATCAATAGATGAAGAGGATGATGAGCAAGGCATTGCTCATATGATTGAACATGTTGCTTTCCTTGGAAGTAAAAAACGTGAGAAGCTTCTCGGCACAGGAGCTCGTTCAAATGCTTATACTGACTTCCACCATACAGTATTTCACATCCATGCCCCTACTAGCACCAAGGTTTGGGCCACATTTTTTTTAATTATTATTATTATTACCTTTTTCACTTTCCACTTTTCATTGAACTGTGTTATCACTGGATATTTTAAATTATATAGATGATTATAGAAATATGAAGTTTATTATATACGCCTGCCCTAGAATGTGGAAATGTTTGACATTGTAATGAATATGAATCAATATTTCATATCTTGAACAGTACCATAGGTTATTGAATGGGCGGTTTTTCACAAAAGAAGAATCATGAGAACAACAAAGGTCCTATTGCTCTTGTTGACTGGGCTGATCTGTAAATATTTTCTGACATATGATGGTTGATCTTTGCCATTGGCATAGAAATAAACAATTCTTGTGTTGATTTCAGAAAAATTAATGGCATTCGTAACGGAGTTCATGTGATATTTAGAGTGTAAAGCCTTTAGGTAGCGTTTGGTTTTGAGTACTGGGATTGAGACTGGAGGCTAGGACTCAGTATTGTGTTTGGTGGACGGGGACTGGAACTAAAATTTCAGTCTCAGTCTCCAAAATTCCAGTATTTTCAACATTAAAGTTTCCAATACTAACCTTTGTCCTTCCTCCATCAACTTAATTTAATCTCTATCTCTCAGTCTCTGTCTCCTAATAACTTTTAAACCAAACACAACAACAAACTTAATTCAGAGTCTCTCTCCCAAATGCACCCTTAGGACATCATTGGTCTTCATTTCTAGAAAAGAAAACTTCATTGGTCTTGAGAGACAGATAGTGAGTGAGTGAATTGTTTAGTGCTTAATTACTGCTTCTATTCATCCTCCAAAACAATCTGAATTTAACAAGCCTTGCTTTCAATTTATGTGTGCATGTTTGTGCATTGAATTTTTTTCTGTTGATATTGATTATAATGGTTTATGTCAGGACTCTGATGGTGATCTGCTTCCATTTGTTCTGGATGCCTTGAACGAGGTATGCTTTATTAAACTTTGCGCTATCATACGGGCCACTTATGTATATATTAGCTTTATGTTTCTTATTATATAGATCTTAATATTTTAATGCTTTGAGTTTACCCTGATTGCCCAGTGGTAAAGGGATTTTAGGGGACAATAGAGAAACATGGATATGTTGCTTTTTAGACTGGGATTTGCTCACACCTTTTGTTTCCGAATTCCGATGAATGCAGATAGCTTTCCAGCCGAAGTTCCTTGCTTCTAGAATTGAAAAAGAACGACGTGCTATACTTTCAGAGCTTCAAATGATGAATACAATAGAGTACCGGGTTGATTGCCAGGTGTGGAACAGAATCTCTCTTGAAATTTGGGCCATCAACTTGACATTTTGCACAATATTGACTCGTGTATTTCTGCTTCTTATTTGCTTTGCTTTATATTTCTGCAACTGCAGTTGTTACAACATCTGCATTCTGAAAACAAGCTGAGCAAGAGGTTTCCAATTGGATTAGAAGAACAGATAAAGAAGTGGGATGCAGATAAAATAAGGAAATTTCATGAGCGAT
>JASCZI010271942.1:73202-96476 GCA_036250425.1 Stylosanthes scabra
ATACGATTAGAAAAATAGAAATAATGAGATGCGATATTTGTACATTTGCAATTAGAAAAACTGAAAAATTACATATATTTCAATAGAGTTTAATTTATATATAGGGCCTCTCATCTAATCAAATTTATATATTTAAATGATTTTTTATATAATAAGTTTAAAACTTAATTACTTTTTAAATTACTGGTATGGCAATACATAATTTAGTTGTTTGTGTAAAATTTTTATACTAACAAACAGTACATGAAAAATAAATTCATTAAAAAAAATCTCTAAAGAATACTTGGATCCAATATGTAAGGAAATGGTTCAAATATCTACCATTTTCAATGATTAGTTTTTATTTTTGAACAAGGATAGAACTCACTATCTTCTACAAGACGAACTAGGAATTAGTTAGCAAAATATAAAACTGTTGATTTCATTAATATACACAGTAATTTGTATGTATAAGAAACAGAAGTGTGAACGCTCAGATATTTTCTAAGGCTATTAATTCATTGTATCATCATGCATCATGTGACCATAATTAAGTTACTAAATCCATTCCATGCAATGCTTAAAGCCTTAAAAGTATAATATACATGCATCCATCCCATCCATTCAGCAAAAACCAGCACCTTTCTCCGACCAGAGCAACTTCATGCGCTAAGAGTCAGAGAGATCACCGACGACAGCTTAAACTTTCGGACTTTCGAAGTATTCTCGAGCTGGAAGATGATCTCAGTGCTTGATCTTACAGTCACTTCTTTCCACTCCGGTTCGGATGCCCCTTCAGTTCTATAGTCACGGAAAGCATACAACACTTGCAGTCTAGAAGGAGCTGCAAAACATACAATGTTAATAAAAGCAACTGCAAATTATAACAATGAAACTGAAGAAAAAGCTTCCTCCCTTCACTAAAGACAGGTAGCTACTCTAGCTATTGCCTAGTAGCTATCAATTGAGACCATGATATAAATGAAGTTCAATTTTGGAATTAGAAAACATAAGCATTAATAAACAGCGATGATCATGTGCAAAATAATTGGTCAAAGAGCTAATGTTAGAATATACAAAAAATTTACAGGCCAATATTTTGATTCATAAACTCTGTAAGAGAGAGGGACTGTTTACACAGCTGAATATCAGTGAAAAGCAAAAGAACAATTTATTTCCAGAAGGTTACCTAGTCCAAACATGCTTGTCTTTTGGACTGTAATTCGTTCAACTTTAGATCTTCTAATCTGACTCAAAGCCTGAAGATCTTCTTGCTTGCCCTTAAATTCGAGGAACTCACCCAACACGTATTTATTGGCCTTCAGCTCCACCCTGCAAGCCAAGCAATTTAGTTTGTCAGTGAAGAAGTCTGATTTGGAAACATTGAATGATGCCAACAGCTATACTAAACGAGGACTAACCTGTCCCATATTGGAGCTGTGCTAAGGACAAAATTTAGATTCTGTTGGATAGATTCTTGCATATCCTTCTTCCCAGCACGAAAGGGATTCTTTACCCAACTGGAAAACATACTCTTCGGTCCAAGCTTCAGTTGTACCCATTCTTCATGGGTAACAACTTCAGATGGCAAACTACTTGCTGCAATTGTACTGAAAATAAAAATGAAGACACACAAAAAACATCAATAGACACTCCAAAAGAAAGTTAAAATAATAGAGAGGAAGAGAGAAAGGGCAATTTATCACGATCAACTTCTACAACAAATCAACAATACAACTAATAAAAACTTCTAAGTGGTAAAGCCAAAATAGAACAAAATGCAATTTATCATCATCCTCTATATTAACTGGTATCACTTAGAAATTAGAAAGCAACATCCTGTTCTCCCTCCCTTCAATGTCATGACAGTATTGAAAATAACATACTCCAAAACATCCCATTCCACCTCATCAAGCTTCACAATAGTAAACTCAAGTCTTTGGTTTTTACATGCCTGTACTTTTCTTCTCTTATATATGAAAATATTAGAAGAGATTAACACAGTTTATAGGAACAATTATACCATTCAAAATCATACCATAATTTAGGATTAGGAAGTACAACTTTACAAGATATGTATCCTTCAGGCAAAGCTACTCCTCTTTGCTCAAGATATGATTCAAGGATAGAAGCTTGCTTTCTTGCTTCTGCCACCTACATAGTTCAGGAAACAGTCAGCAGAATACCCCAAGAAAACAAAGCAATCAAGCCATGTCTATTTACTGTTCATACTAATTTAAACCATCTGAAATTAGTTTCTAATTCAAGCCACCCTATGAATCAGCATTGTGGCAACAAAGATACTACTGTTCTGAGTTCTGACAATGAAGAACAAAAAAGCATTTAAGTGATGCAGTTCCTCACAGGATCAGGGTGGCGCTCTACTTTATGGCTGCTTGTTTTTTCACAGGCCCAAGTACCATCACCATTAATTGTTAAAATCCCTGAGTAGTTCTTCACGGATATCACAACTACCTCCCTGAATTATCAGAAACAGAGAAATGAAAAGGAATGAAATCATATAACTGATGATTCGAGACTTCAGCAAGTAAATGCAGAAAGAAGTAATAAATAGGGTCACGAGTATGCCATTTCTCCATTAATCAAACAAGAACAGTGACACTGTCAGAGCTAACATACGATTGAATTGACAATATTTGCTAAAATTGAAGTGAAATTAAAACCTAAAAAACGGGGAAATGAAAATTAGAAAAAGAAAAGTACTCTTTTTTGACAAGAACTATGTCAATGCTCTGTCTTGAACTAGTATCAGCATCGGGAATTCGAAGACCAACATAAACATTTCCTCCGTAAAGCTTTTGAAGCCTGAAATGCGAAACATTAAAGTCACGTCGAAATTCTCCTATCAGCTAGAAAATTAAGTGCACTGAGATTGAAAACCTCATAAAAAAAAATGAAATCTCAATTCGAGGAAATTTGTGCCCTAGATTGAAAACGAATACGAAAGAGAAGTAAGAAAAGGGACCTATCGGCGACGGAGAAAAGAGCAGAAGAATGATCAGATCCTTCAACGTCCAAAATGTCGTCGTCGTAGAAGAATCGTTTGATCAATTTGTAGAATACCAATCCGCAGATAATCGCTGCCCACATCATCGATCAATTTCTCTGGAAGAAAAGAATAGATAAGAATCGGAGGCGAATGCGATTTGGTTCGAATTCTTGTAGAGTGGGCAAAACCAAATAGATTCAGTATTAAGCTCTCAGTCTCAGCTACCTACTATTCTCACTCTCTCTGCCTTCACCGCTAAGTAAAATATGAACAAGTTTTTTTTTTTTTTTTTAATATGCTCGTAAACAGTTAAAATAATGTTTATTTATTTATTTATTTTCATCTTCTAATTCGCTTAATCCGAGATTTAAATCCAGACTATTTAAATCCCACCTAGAGCCTTAAATATGATTGCAGCAATTCATTGACTAACAACAAATTTTTAAATGGAACTCAAATCTGCGATGATTAATTATCAACCTGCCGAACTAACTATACCGTGAAAGAAAAAAGAGAAAAACTAATTTTTCATGTTCGTTATAAATATAACTTATTGGCAACACCAAAAATAAAAAATGAGAGAAAGAAGAAAAGAAATGAGATGTGATTAGATGAAAAAATCCTAAACAATATTACAAGCAGATATGATGATATGATAAAACCATAAATAGGTGCAGCAAACAATTTGATGTTCAATCATGTAACTGCCAAAGTGGAATGGAATATATAAACAAAATGTTTGTTTCTTCTATTTGCTACTCTTTTTCTTGAACAAGCTTCCAAACTTGCCAAGTGGTGATTTCTTCTTCTTCTTCGATTGTTCTTCCTTTGATGGTGAGCTTTCGTTTTGGCTTTCACTATCACTCTTGTTCTCTACTCCACCACCACCATTAACTTCAATCTTCTTTGAGTCAACAACTTCCTCTCCGAAGGAATCAAATGGTTCAGGATCTTGTTCTTTCCCTGTTGATAACTCCTTTTTCTCAATCTGGCAGCTCTCCCACATTTTGAATTCAACTTTTACCGAATCATCTTTCCCTTGCTTCATTCCTCCATTCACATTCTCTGCTTTCGGGGATTTGGACTTGGTTTCGTTCGATACATCTTCTCCCCCTCCATGTCCGTGTCCGTTCTCTTCGGAGAATTCGACTACTTTAGGGAGCAAATCGTAGTCCTTCTCGCTCCCCGAATGATCTCCATTATCCTTGCTCTGATTTCTAGTTGTAACTTCTTCAAGCAGCTTTGATAACTCCTGAACCTTCTGAATAGTTTCTAATTCCCTGGCTCGGAGTTCTTCGTTTTCCTGGAAAACATTCTGAAACTCATTTTCTTTATCCAACAAACTCTCCTTCAATTTCATGTTATCTGCCTGTGCTTCTTTCAGTGATTCTTGCAGGTGGATCACCTCAGCCTCCACTTCTTTTAGATTTTCCTTCAATTGAGCTTCTTCCTCCAGCTTAGCACTAGATTCTTCCTCAGTTTCTTTAAGCAAATGAAGCAACCTATCTATTTCTTTTCCCAGAGACTTGTTCTCTTCTTGGGTTTGCTTTAAGCAGCTGCCTAGATGATATTCCTTCTCCTCCCACTCTGCCTTGGAGCTCTCATTATCCTTCTTCAAATTCTCAATGCTAAATGTAAGATCATCGATCTCACGCCGTGCATCGTCGAGTATGGACTCGTATTTTTCATTAGTAGACTTCAATACTTCTTTTAAATCTTCAACCTGCGACCCGTAGCTTTCACGTTCAGCTTGGTTAGCTAAAAGCTTTTCTTTGGCATCTCTAGCTTCTGCAGTTACCTCATGTAATGCAGAAGCCAAGCTTTCCATTGCCATTTTGCTCTTCTCTTCTTCACCTCTAGATGTCTTCAATTCATCGACAAGTTTGTTTTTCTCTTCTAATAGGATCTGCAAACTTGAAGCTGCAAGCTTCTCGTTGCTCAATGCCTGAGCTTTCTCTTCCTTAACTTTCTCGAGTTCAGATTCAAGAGACTTGACCTGCTTTGACATTTCAAGAATTTCCTCCTTAGCCGCAAGAAGGCGCTCCTCTGAGTCCTCAAGATCTTCTTTTTGTCTCTCAATATTCATTTCCAACAATGCTACCTTCTCTTTGATACTAGCAATTTCAGACTCCGCATCACGCAACAAATCATTGTTTCCTTCAAGCTGCTCTGTCATGGACTCCAGAGATGCTGATGCAGATCTCTCCAATCTATTTGCTTCTTCAACTCTCGTTTCTAGTTCCCCAACCTTATTTTTCCACTCTTCAAGCATACTATGTGCATAAGACTCTGCCATCTTTGCAGCTTCAAGCTCCACATTAAGCTGTTCAATATAATTCTCTTTCTCTGTCAACTTCTCATTGTAACCTTTGGCCTCCTTTTCAATTTTTCCTTCGAGAACTTCAATCTCTGTTTTTAGCTTCAAAACAATCTGGTTGTCACTAGCCTCAGTTTCCAGCTTCGAATCTAGTAAGGCTTTCAAACGTATCAGTTCTGCTGAAAGACTATCTACTTTCTCTGCCTGATTCTCGGCAAGTTTTGTTGCCTCATCAGCATGAATCAGTGCCTGGTGCTTTGCATCACAAGTCATTGAGAGTTCTTGCTTAACCCGCTGAAGCTCCTGCGTGGTGGAGAGAAGAGAAGCCACATCCACAGCATGCTGGCTCCTCACATTTTCAAGCTCTTTCTTCCATTCTTCTTCCTTCTTCTGGAAGGCTTCAATTCCAGCCTGTTCCAACTCAACACTTCGGAACTTCTCAATCTCACAATCCTCCTCAACCTGCTTTTGAGCCACCAATGCTTCCCTGAGTTTCTCATTTGCTTCTTCAGCCAGCTTCTTTGCTTCTTTCAACTGATCAAGTGCTTTTGCCTTCTCTTTCTCGGCCTGAACCAGCAGATCCTTTGCTTTCTTTAGTTCTTCTTGAGCAAGATTCAACTGGGTCTGCAACTCCGAACCCTTTGCAGCTCGTGGTAGCGGTTTCTGAAAAATCAAACAATGTAATAAGCACATTTTCAAATACAGGTAATCAAATTCAAGTAATGACTTCAGATACATATTTTTTCACTTAATCGACTACCACAAATGTTGAAGGTAAGCTCTTCAGCTATTCACTAGCAAATACCAGGCTAATAATGTTTACTTGTTATGCTACTATATAGAAATCAAGCATTAAAAGAGTTCAAGTTCAAATGCTTCACCCTAAAACAGAACCTACGAAAACCGAGCCTAACTATCAAAGGCAGCCATTTTCCAATAAGTCAAACATGACCCATCTCAACATTTGCTATGACTTACATCAGGCGGAGTGGTGACCGGCCTTGGTGATTTTCGCTCAACATTGGGCTTCGAATTCACAGTTCGCGGTGATCTTTCTGCAGAAAGACGCGAAGCTTGCAGAGGCGACGGCGATTCAGCTTCTGACTTGGGAACTCCCTTGCTGAGTTTACTCACTCTTGGAGTCACAGGGGATGCTTTATTGGAAGTGGCTGATGCGGCTTTGCCGGGAGTGGCGGATGGTGCTTTGTTGGGAGCGGGTGATGCTGCTTTCTTGGGAGTAGCCGGTGTTCCTTTGTTGGCAGTAGCTGGTGTTGCTTTGTTGGGAGTTTCAGATAAACTAGATCCACAAAATTCATAAATCATAATGTCAATACACATCAATACTGCATTATATGACCTAAAACACAAGAATCTATAAACAACAAAATGAAACAGTTGCAAAAATCATATAGTATTGATCTAAAAGAAGCAACTTTGTTGCCAAATTCAGCATCTGAAAACAATGCCAAACCAAACTTATTACAAACAGAAACACCAACCATGAGAAAGGAAATGGGGGTTTAGTAATTTAGTAATTGTGAACCAAAAGTGAGAATTTCTGGGTTCAGAATAGGAGATGGTGTTGCAACCATTGCATTAAGAAAAGCATGAGCTGTATAAGAATTCGGAAAAAATGAAGTGAAACCCATATTCAAATTTCACGTAGAAACTACATAGAAAGCCAAAAGGCGCATAAAATTTAAACATATAATGCATAGGGGATTAAACACAGGTTTAAAGTTGAAAACTTTGTCAAAAAAATGAAAAACAGATCGAGCAAAAAAAACCCACATAAAAAAAAATGAAGCTTTTCATAAAAGAAGCAGCCAAAAACCAGATCTTCAAACAATGGAAAAGAAACCCAAAAAAACAGAACTTTGAGTTACCTGGATTTTGAAGCCATTGTGATGGAAATGTAGCGACCTAACAAAAGCAGAGATTAGAATGGGTTGCGTTTGGAGTAACTAACTCTCAAGGTGACAGTTTCAGAGTTGAGAATGTTGGAGTTCATAACAACATTGTAAGAAGAAATTGAAGAACAAAATCATAAGAATGGGATCAGTTTACAGAAAAGACGGTTCCTTTTTTTTCATGAGTTTCTGGGATTAAATTAAATGATTTTTGGAAGAAGATAATGATGATGATGATGAATGTGAGATGACAAAAACAGAAAAACCGGAAAGCAGGAATTTACAGAGCATAAAAACTGAACCAAATAATTTGTGAGTTGGTTTCCAAAATGGAGATAAAAATATGATCTTTTTCAGTTTTCTCTCTCCTGTCTCAACCCATTTTCTAATTTTCTTTCCTTTTTTCTCACTCTTATCTTAGAAATGGTTTTTGCTTCTGAGTTTAGGTATCTTCACTTCAGCTCCAAGAGAGGAAAGGACAAAAGTAACCCTGCTTGTGCAGTTTTATGAAAATTACCATTTTCACCATAAAATGTTTAGATAAGGATAACATCTGATTAATTTCTATTTATTGATGTTTTTATTTTATTTTCTAATTTCTAAAACAAATCTAAAACGAAAATGTTTAAAAATTTAGAAACTAATTAAACCTTTTGACTATATACTACTTTTTCTTTACATAGACTATATAATACTTAAGAAATTGAATAAATATGAAAATTTCATTCAAAATAAAATTTAACAAAATATTACATACATAAAAAATATTATTAAATTAACTATTATATATTTTTTATTTAAATAATAATTAAGTTATCATAATAAAATAATCAAATTTTATAACAGATGAATAACTAAATTTGTTTATATTAATAAGTTTTGCATTTGAGATTCCAAATATGTAGTTTCATGCTCTCATGTAGTGTGGCTGATTTTTTATTATATGTAACATCATTGTAAATCCAATTTCAGTAATTTGTAAGTAAAATAATATTTTCTTATAGTTGAAATAATTATATTTTCTAAGTACAATAATATAGTTATCTAAATTAAAGGATATCTTAACTAATTTTTCTTAAGTTTAAAATAGTACTATTTTTTCGTATTTTCTTAAAATTTGTTTAAAAAAAAGGTGTAGGGTAACTTTATCAGAATAAAAAACCAGGGTGTGACCCTTCTTTTTAGGAAAGGTAGTCTATTCCTAATTTGAGCTTTGCATGCCATGGGATTTGAGAATCCTACACTGTAATTCACTTTTCAAAATTGTTTAAATTATAAATATTTTTGGCGGCATGTGAAGTGGCTAAGGGATTTTCAAAAGTAGTAAAAACAGATTTTGGTTTTTTGAGTTGGAAGAAAATGGAAAAAGATGTAGGGGAAGTAATAAAAATCTCTGCCTGTTTGAGATTCTTGTTTGAGAAAAGTTTAGGGTTTGTTTTTCCATTAGCAACTCCAATGATGTTGAAGCTGTCTCAAACAAATTGATAAATTCTTGAATATTTTTAGGTCAACATAATTTATCTTTATAATATTTTGGCCAACGAGAAGTAATTTTTTACTGCCTTCATAGTTCACATTTATATTAACAAACTTTTTTTTCCACGTAACCTAAATACAAATTGACATATTCTATCAAAAAATATATATATACAAATTGACATAATTAAACCGCTAATGAAATACGATTTTGAGTTTTAATAATGCTTTAAGAAAATGATTATTATGTCCAAGGAAAGATAAAGAAGCCTTGTACTTTTTCTTTTGCATTGTTTTCAAACTTTTTCCCAAAGTACGAGAATTAAGCAAATCAGCCATGCCACTATTTTAAGTTAAGAAAAACAAAATTATCAAAATATTTCTATAGATAATATGTTCAATATATATTAATTCAATATGAATAAGAAAAATTTCTTCAATAGCCATTTCTTGAAAAATCATACTAATTATTTATCTTAATTTTGAAAAATATATATACATGGCATTCATATTAAGATGTACTCATGGTGTATATATATTATGTTAAATTATTTATGTCAAAATAATAAAATTCAACTGATCTGACACCCAAAAAGATTAACTGATCTGAGAGGTAATGTATAACGTTAGTCCACTGAGTTTTTATGTTTTAAATAAATTGTAGGGAATGTTCAACTATAATCATTTTTCAAAATCTATATATGTATATGGTAATCCCAATATGTGCTGGAAACATCTACATGTAATTTATTTAATTTCATGATATAAATAAATTATATTTATGAAACAAAAGATTTACAATTGGGTCAACTTTTGTATGGTGGGAAGCTGACTCGCAACCAACAAATAAACCTTAGCTTAATTAATTCTTTTAATTTGTCTTCTTCCTGTGGCAACCAAATCCGAATATATTTTATTTTATATGATCATATCATTATTAGGTGAAACTTCGAGCTATATATTCTTTTAATTTGATAATAATGCCAACGTCCGTGGGAACCTTATATATTCTTACATGTATGTCTTTAGAAAGAAAATACAATCTATGAGTTATAAAAGGAATGAGAAAAAAAAAATATATTTTATAAAAGAACGTCATTGTACTATTTATTCGAATATCTATTATATATTTTATAAATGTCAGGAAAATTTTGAACAATTTTTAAAAGATTAAGGTATATATGTCATTTTTCCATTTAATTATTCAGCATGCTATATTTAACTATTAATTTGCCCCATTCTTTTCTGCTGTATTTTTATGCTTCATTCGGATTTTATAAACTAGAACTAGAGTTCAACTGAGATGATATTACTATGCATAAGTAAGTCGATTTTATTCTTGTTTAAGTAAATAGTTAATTAGTGGATAAAAGATCATCAGCTTCAGCCAACTGCGACATAATCATCATTCTTATGTGGTAGAAAGCAATGATCCGTCCAAAAAGAAGAAGCCATTAGTAATAAGAAATTTTTGGAATAGTTTAACGCATATATTAAATCAAGTTAATCATTTTTTTCATTTTGTAGTATCAGTATCCGATTCAGCTTCTCCATCCTTATATACCTTCAGTTTCCAACTGTCATTCTCTTCAACACAGATCCCTTGGCTTTTGCAGATCAATTAATTATCATACTGACGATTTTGTCACATGCACATATGTCAGTAGGCATATTCTCCTTCTTCTCATTATTATTCAAGTGGCTTTTAAAAATTTAAAAGTGAATGTAGGTTGCTAGGTTGGTGTAACCAAATTAAACTAAGGTATTAGTATGTAGTTGGTTAAACAGGTTTGAAGTAATAGCTAGCTCAGTAGAATGTAATTTTGTATGTACACACCTTTCCATGATGTTATGTATAATTTTTAAATTAAAAGTTCAAATTTTGTATTTAAAAAAAGTTACTCATCAGAAAATTAAATAAAATTCTTAATCATTACTCCTACAAATTTCTTCAATCTGGTTTGATATTGAATTAGACCCAAGTTCTTACTTCACTATTCTATTTGTAAAAGTTTAAAAATATACATATTTGAGAACTACTTAAACTTGTGATAATAGAATTTGAAATCAGTGGCTTTAAAAAAAATATTTCTCCATTTTCTTTTTATCAATAACATGCAATAACTCATATAAGCCCCTCCGAACCCCACTTACTTTTGTTTGGACATTAGATTTATATCTATCAGTAATTCATTGGTTAACGACAAACTTTTAAATAAAACTTAAATCCGTGAGAGAGGAATTGGAGATATAAAAAGGAAAAAATATATGTACATATTCTTTTTCTTTCTTTTTGTTGTTTTTGTTGTCAAGGTTGGAGGGGACCATTAATCCGGGAGAAAAATCCAATAAAGCAATAAGTTGGTAAAGAGAATTGAATAGCTTACAAGTGACAACAAAGAAATGCAGCTGAAATAGTATAGTAGTGAAGTGCAGAGAAGAATATGATCATCAAACTTTCTTTATGCGTAACAACTAACATACATGTATATGGTGAAAATGATGTATATAATGTAATGTATGGTAGCTAGCTAGTCCAAGAACATGGCAGTATAGTCCCAAATATTCAACTTGCGCCAAACCAAAAAGACACAAGTTAACAAAGAAAAGAAATCAATCAAGTTTCATGTTTATATTTTGCAGTTTTTCTTAAATAAAATTAAAACCAAAAAGAAATCTGAGAAGTCTTTGTTGTTTATTTAATTAAACTCCATCTCTTATTCCGAGTTAACGAGATTTTTCAGTGAAAGGGAGTTAATATGTAATAATCAGGTGCCCTGCTCTTTTCTTTTCCCTTCCACGACACACTGTTTTCTATTATTAGTACACTGCATTGCTTTGCAATGACAACTACACTTTTCTTTTTCTTTTTTCCTTTTTAATTATAGAAGAGATCTCACAACTTGGTGAGGAAAACCAAAGGGTGGAAACTTGAAATATACCACCATATTCACTTTGAAAATTATTGGGGATCAAACCCTTTATAAGGAAATTCATCACCAAAAAAAGGACTGGCATCTCTGTACCACAATGTTATTTGTTCAATCATCTTTTGTCAATTGATGTTTATGAATGAACAGGCTTATATATAACACTTTTTCTTTCTGTTTTCCTTCCCCCTAAAAACTTACATTGAAACTATATTATGATTTGCAATTCTATTTCTCATCATGACACATTACATTTAACCCGTTACTACAGAAAAGTCTGCCACTCAAAGATATGTATCTAAGTATTTTTCTATATTTCACTCCTATGTGGCTTGCAACATGCCAAGTCAGTTATCCGCAAGTTCCTTCACTATGTACCTGTTAGCACAAACCAAATGATAATATGATTTAGTTACCTATAGAATAGTCATTGCAATACATACTAACTCTGCCTAAAATGATAATATGATTTACTATATACTTGTGTTCAAGCAACTGATACAATAATACAAACATAATCCAATTACTGAAAGAAACCCCTGTAAAATACTTACCATAATTCTGGTGCACTTTTGTGAAGTTGTAAATGGCTTTTATTAAGGAGCCATATCTCATGAAGTTCAATGATCCCATATGTCTGTAATAAAATTGAAGGAGATTTAATTTAGGGTTTGATGATCCAGCAATGCAATTGAGAAGAGTAGTAGCTCTGCAAGAATGCTGATAGGAAAAACTAAATAATCACTAATTATAGTCTCTGGCTACTTTAAAAATTATATTGAATCTCATTGACAAGGACTTCTATTGCTTGCTACGGCCATCTCAGCTAATCACTTATAGACTAATCCTAGTTGATAAGTCTAATACAGAACAAAAAGCACCTGTAACAAAATTACTGCTTTTAGCTCGTACACGTAGTTAAGGTTGCATTTCATGAGAACCAAAGAATTAATTAATTTTTTTCCCTGTTAAAATGAATAACAATGATGGTCTAGAAAGAACTTACACAATCTCAGTATACCGAATCCTCCATGCAGGAAAACCAAGGTGGCTTCTCACTGGCCCATAAACAAGTAAAAGGTCAGGTTCAGGGCCCTTGCAACCTGACAGTGAAACCAGATGAATATTAATTGAAGATGTCCTGAACAAGAAAAATTAATGACTAGTAGGTTCAGAAAGCAAACAAACCAACAACTTTCAGTGCCTCATTCAGGAGAGATTCTGACATCACTTGACCATCAATTTCTCCACCAAAGTTTTGCCGTTTCAAATTCTCTACAAAAATAAAATTGGCTGCTTTTACCATGGCCTCCTTCCCATCCGCATAAGAAACAAATTCTAAAGTCATGTGGTCTGGAACGTGGAGCGTAACAGCTTCATTAACTTCCTGCACTGAGTTAATGCTAGATCAGAACTCATTTACAGTGATTTGGCAACATACAAGATACATTTCTTGTTCTGTGCAAGCAAATATCATAAGTTCATTAACATGATAGTGTACCTCTATTGGTTTTGCATTCCTCAATTTTCCAAATATGGCTTCCTTAGACTTCTTCAGCACTCCTAAAATGCAGAATTCAAGGAAAATATTTATATATGGCCTGAGTCACAAAAATGTTAATCATTACTGGTTCTCCAAGCTTCATACCATTCATGTCATAGAGGCAAATATTCTTGACCCCAATAGAATCCAGCCACTGCAAGAGCTTGACAACTTTCGAAGTTTGGTGAGCGTCTTCGCTTTCTATGACAATGGCAAGGTACCGAAGCTTGCCTGTATTAAGAGACTTGTATTTCTCCAATACTCCACAAGTGATGAAACAACTTTCAATGAAGCAACGGATCGATATTATGGAATACCAAATGCTGAGAAGTATGTGTAAGAAGTACCAAAGGAGTTGAAGTCCAACATTGCCCATCTGTAAAAGCCTTAAAAACCCACAATGAATAGACTAAGTAATAAACCATTTATGCCAAATGCTATTAAGTTCAGCAATAAACTGGACAAAATATCCAGTTAAAAATTAACAGGACAAATCAAAGAGGTAACAATATGATGCATTTGGATTGGAATATAGCACGATTTCTATGAAAACCTGTAAATAGAACCAATATGTCTTGAATTGAAATATGCCATAGTCATGATCAATTTCCCTTTTACTATAGCAATTTTACTCAAGGATCTTGCTAAATTAAGAACACCATAAAAGTAAAAGTCTAATTGAATACTTTATTGCCAGTTCTACACATGCATTTAGGTTTGTTAAATTCAGATTGGTGATACACATTTTACCCCTTGTCTTTTTACTCTAGTTTTTGTTTTTTGTTTGCAAATAATTTGTATAAGGGATGAAAATGGAAGACTCACAGTGAGAAGGGAACGAGAAAACTTGCGAGCTGGATATTTCAAATCCATGATCCTAAGAGTATGCAAAACATAAAATCCATCAAAATTCAAAGAAGATATTATGGCATTCAGTCAGCAGTAAGCAATGAATTGAGGTGCGGGTTTGATGAATGAGAGAAAGGGGGGAAGAAGAGAAGAGAAAAGGAAAGGAGAAAAAAAGAGGAAAAATGAAAGAGGGAAAACAGAAAAAGGTGGGTGAGAAAGTAGAGCATTACCTGCGTCTTCACGTACCCTATAAACGGGAAAATGCCTTGTGACGCTCTATGCATTGCAATAAACGCGGAAACCGCTGCTCGATCCGGTTCGATCAACCCTTTAAACTCTAAATCGGAGTTGGACTCAAAAACCGGCGTCAAACCGATGAACCGAACGGACCAGAACCCTTCCGGTTCTTACAAAAAATTAAAAAAGCATATCCAGACAACGGTGAGCGGTGAGCACGCGCAGGAGGAACGACGCCACCAGCAGAAGCAGATCTGCCACGACAACGGCGACGGTGAGCGCGTTAAGGGGACGGAGGGCAAGACTATAGAGTGTAAACTTCAAACTGGAGTTAAATCTTAAATTAATTTGAGGTCCAACTTAAATTGTCTATTAAAATTTAAATTTACTCGTAACTCAAGTTAGTAGTTAGTCTCATCTACAATAACAGTTTAGCTACGTGAATTGACAGTAATGTTACGTGTATAAATATTTTTGACATGAAAAAATTTAAACATCAGAACATTATGTTGATATTTATTTTTTTTATTATAAATAATGTATATAAAGATATACAACGGCACATATAGATTAATATGAATCGATAAATGATTTAATAAAAATATGATACAACATTTTTTTAGTTCTTATAGGACTATTTGATGTTGGTTCAGTTTTTAAAACCTTGTTTATATTAGAGAAACTATTGATAATAATAATAATAAAAAAACAATCAATCTAACTTTGTATTTTTTAAGAAATAGAATATTCGAAACTTAAAGAAATACAACTTTTAATTTAAATTGTTAGGTGTATTTTTATTGGTTACCTAATAAAGCTCCCAACAGTGCTACAGAATTAACATTAGGAAATCCTTATCCAATAAATAAATTATCATCTAAAATTTTAAAAAAAAATTATCATCCAAATAAAATAAAAATATCACTCACAAAATATATGAATTATCATCCGTAACTTATCTACCATCACCGTAAAATACATTTGTTTCTTGCTCCCAACACTTTCTCTAATAGAAAAAGACATCTTAATAATGTTAGAAAATTATAACTAGACACCTTGATTAAAAAAGGGTTTGAAAGTCCGGTTTAACACTTTTAAAGGGCTCACTAGAGGGATTCAGAATGTCCCTTCAAAGTTGAAAGAGAGGGGTGGGGGAAGAAAGAAGAACCGTGGGTTTAAGACTTTAACATGCTAATTCGATGCTTAATTTCATTTTGAAAGCTGAACTTCTAACCATATACGCCACGCCATCCAATTCCAAACCTAAACAAACTAGTTTGTATTTTTGTAACGCATTCTTCGCCTTGTAAAATAAAATACATGGTATCTTCTTTGTGTTGATCCAAATCCAAATCACGAAATTCATCATTGCATTGCTTTTTGCTAATACAGAACAAGCTTATGTTACAAGATTTATCATTTATGATTGCTTCTTCCTCATTTTAGATGATTAATTATTATCTCAAGGTGACTTTCCCTTGATCCCTTCCCTAATTAACTTGGTGGGTTCTGTTCTTTCTAATCTTGATGTTTGTAGTTTATAATTGATGGATCATGAGATAGTGGCATTGTTAAATAGGTCTTGATGTTCATTCTTCTATCATTACTGTTTGGGTACGGTGGTAGGTGTTAGTTAGCATAGTTTACACTCATCCTTCCGCACGTTTAAGTTGTGTATCTTGCTAATTTTCTTCTAATAATTCAGTAATTTAATAGGATTAAGCCACTGTCTAGACTTCTAATAATTCACTATCATTCTTCATTTCTTCCTCACAGAATGCTTGCATAATTACAATGCTTCAAGTTTTCCCCTTGAGTTCCATGATTTTGTTGCAATTTTTTTTCTATAGTCTCCTATCTATCTTTCTACAAACAAAATTGAAAAATATTGACCAATTTGAATGGTCAGATAATCAGCTCATTTATTTAAGTTAAATTTTATTTTATATATATTGTAGCAATATGTTAGTTAGCCACATCCTCTCCGTGCAACTTTTAAATATTATAAAAAATTTAAAATAGATATGCATATCGATTCAACACTTTACGCAACGCGTAAAAAATTTACAGTAAATTAATTTTTGATTATCGAAATAGAAAATTATATTGAAAAAAAAATTATTTGGTGTCTCCTCCACTACCCGCCCACCATGACTAATTTATTAATATGTCCTTTTAGACAACGATAGAAAACTGTATAAATATTCTTATTATTATACATCATATTCATGATATTATTATATATATAAATTCTCTTTCCAAATTCTATAAAATTATATGGTTTCTTGTATAGTTGTATGGATGTGAAAAAACTAAGAAATAATTAGAAGATTCGGACGAAACTTATATTAAAAAAATGAAACAATTTAAAAAGAACAATAATAGTAGTAAGTGATAAGATGATGGTAGTAGTTTGGTTTTTTGAGTAAAGTAGGCACGAGGAGTGTTTTTGGTTCATTGAAAAATGTTGCCGAAAACGCAGATAAGTGCAACATAATTGGGGTACTGTGGGACACGTGTTGAAACGTGATTGGGAGGAAAGAGAGCATTAGAGACTCAAAAGGAAAGTTACCGGTATTACCGGCAAAAAGGTTTCCATAGCTATAAGAGGACAAAATTATATTATTCATGTTATAATAATAAAAAAACTACAGAACCAACACATTATGACTAATAGGGAGCCAACATATATTACGAATGATAAGTTATATAAATTTTAAATAATAAATTATTATTGGATATATGAATTACAAATGATAATTCATATAAACTTTGGATAATAACTTAATTATTGGCTCATTAATTACTCTCTAACATTAATTTTGTATAACTATTCATTTATGTATCGTACATAGCATTTTTATTAAAAAAAATTAAGCACATTAATTGCGCCTACATTATGTCTTGGTCCTTGACTACATTGCAAATTTACACCAAGTAGGCACTAATTTATTAGTACCATTTAATAAAACGCAAAAAAGAAGAGTTAAGATAAGCCATTCCATTTTGATTATTATTACATTCCGCCATTGAAACCCACTCATCCATGTTCAGGCCAAGCCAACAGTAGGACAACATCACACTTTCAAAGGACAAACACAATAGGACATTGGATATATACCAAACCATAGCGAATATATAATTATATATTTATTTTATTAATGTTGATCAACACTTCTAAAATCACAACTTTATACATCTTAGCATCTGATACCATATTGCTGCTATTCTTAATTAATTTCTTCTCATACCAACACCACCACTATAACTATTATTTCATTTTTCATCATACATTTTTACTTTATTCTCTTTCTCTATCTATTGATTTTCCACCTATGTTTTGTTCTATACAAGATAGAGCAGCAAGTATTTACCATTACCGGCCTCCATGGACAGGGCTCAGGTATGGTAACTTAGTGAAAAACATGCCTCATTCGCCATTGCCACTTTAGGAGGTGGCAATAACTCTACCAATCTTCATGGCTCTTGTGCTCAAATTTCTCAACTCACAAACACATCCTATGAATTAATGCATCACCATAATTATCTATAAGACCATAACATTAAGATTGAGATTAGTATTCTATGATTAGTCCTCCCCCCATTGGAGATCTATGGGGGACACCCTTCCTCCTCTTAGCAGTCCTGTAATTAGCCGCTGTCGGTGGCGGCGTTGATGGTGTGAAGCTCTGGATTCTGTTTCTGCCACTGCCATTCATTGACTCTTCTCCATCAGAATCACCATCTTCTAACTTTTTCTTCTTCCGGAACTTGTTGGTAGTTCCAGCTATCTGACAAGACAATTTCAAAATAGAAACATCTTTAAGTTGCTTCTAAGTTCATATGAATGGTGGTGAAAATTGAAATCCCATTAGAATGGATGAATACCTTACAACCAAGAGAGCAGAAGGTGAAGGAATCAAGGAGGCTGCGATCACAGCCTTGGCAAGTGTTGGTGACACCTTTGCCAGGCCTTGGCTGAGGCCTCTCATTGAGGAACACAATCTTTGCACTGTTTATTATGTATGTCTGAACTCCTGTTATGTCCATGAATTTCTGAATCTCAGACACCCTTATCACATCATGGTATGAAGACCTCCTTATCTTTTCAATTCAACAACAACACAACACAAATTATTTAATTGGCCATCCAAAGTTGACTTGGGATTGGGGCAAATTTTCAGCATTAAATGGCACGTGTTAGACGATGAAAACAATGCAATCAGAAATCACAAGCATCTCCAACAGAATTGGATCATAGCTTATTACATTTAATTATACCCAACAAACATCAATTGTTGTAATTGAGAAGTAAAGTAAAATAGAAATTCTATGTGTTACCTGAATGGCTCTGTGGTCTCTGTGAGAAGCCAGACAAGCAGAACAAAGTGCTCCATTCATACAATCCAAGCAATACATGTTGCATTCACTTTTGTGGGAATCAGCATGGACTTTGCATTGAACAAAGAAGCTTGTTTTCAGAAGTGGTTTCAGCCATGCTGGCCACTTGTTTTCATCTTCATTACTCTTGTTATTATGATTATTCTCTCCATAACCATAATCATCTTCTTCATTTACACCTCTCACCCCAACTGCACCTAATTCATCTCCCTGCCAGAAAAAAAAAGGAAAAAAAACTTAGCAAAACAAGAGAGAAAGAAAAACAAAAAAAAGGGGGATTTTGCATTGGTTGTTAGTATACAAACCATGATCTTTGTTGGCATGGTTAGTGAAATATTATTATTGATCCTTTTGTGTATGATATGAATGATGAGTGATGAAAAGGAAGAAGTAGTGGTTTGGAGGGAGAAGAGAAAGAACAAGTTTGTGTGAATATGATGCTATGTTTGGAGAGAAACAAAGAGAGAAAAGAAAAGAAAAGAAAAAGCTAGGAATTTTAGTAGTAGTAGTAAGTGGGGCTATTCAGTTTTGTAGTGGTGGGTGGCTCATGGATCATTAAGCAAGAAACAAAACAAATTAAATAAAAAATTAAATTATTTAAAATTATTATTATTATGAAATAGAATATAAATTTCATATAAAATATAATTTTATTTATTTATTTTATAATAATGGAATAATTAATTTGAATATATATAATAAAAATGAATTATTATACAATTTTTTTTTAATATTTTATTTCTTCAAAGTCTACAACCAAAGGGAAAGAGATACGTTTTTCTCAAGGCACAAAGAATTGACCTGGTCTGTGGCCACATTTTATTATTATTATTCCTATAAAGTTTTTGCAGTTTTTAGGTGAATTTTTAGTGTTTTGGTAATCTCATTATGAAATTCAAATATAATTATGATTTTAATTATGGATAATTATGTTTATGGCATGAAGGAGGAGAAAAAAAAAAGAAGAAAAAAGAAAACAAAAGGAGCTAGGACATGGCAGGTTAAGGTTGGGTACAGTGTCTGTTGTTCATATTGACACTTGGAAGGTTGAGATGTAGACATGTGGAGGAATCAAAACATTAGTCAGCATTTAATTAAAAAATTAATAAAATAGAAAAATAGATGGCCATGTATGTGTTGGATTATTGGTAGGGCAAGTGGAGCTTCTGTTTTCCATTGCAATTATATAAATATAAATAAAAAATGTCAATAATTAGTAGAAGCCTCCATACACCACTGGTAGTCTGCTATACAATAATTTCTAGGAATATTTTCATTTGGAATTTATTAAAAATAATTAATGTCTGCTTCTGCCATGATATCTTTTTCCATTTGTTTTAAAAATTCCAACAAAGTATGATCTGAATCTAGGTTAGCTGCATTTAGTAATGGTATATCTTTATCTTCCAACAACCACTGCATTGTTATGTGCTGGAAAGGTTATTTATTTAAACAAATTAATAAAGAGAATGTTGTTTTGTGAATTATTGAAATTTCAAAGCATATGACCAAGTTATATGAAATATGAATAGCAGGAAAATAGTTTTTGTGTTGGTCAAATGTGGATGATGGAATGGATGATGTAAATTACATTGTGAATGAGTTACTATCATCACTTGTTGGGGGTTGAAGTCCTATTATTAATGGTGGGTGTGGATTCTTCCAAAGAGTATTCCCATATAAATATAACATAATTTAATAATTAATAAATATATATAAGATTGTGACTTAGTTGAGTTCCATGGTAACTGGTAAGGGAACATTTTACATTGGCTAAGGTATTGACTAAGCTATTTCAAAACATGGAAACTAGCAAGCATTTTATATTGGTGATGCATGCTTTTCTGAAAACCATTGCCTCTGAAATCTTATCTTTGCAAAAACTTTTATGGATATGAATATGATGGCTGTGGCAGGTTAGTTCTGAATCATATTATGGAAAGAACTGTTTCAAGTTGCAATCTTTACTTTACTTTATTTACTTTGTTTCATGCCATGGATTGTTGTCCTTTTCACAACACGGGAACCAAAAAAATACTCCTTACCAATCTAATTAAAAGTAATTAAAATTGATTGATAAAAAAATGTAAAAAAAAAAAAGTATTTAAAAATTTGTGCAATTTTACTTTATATTTTAGCATACTTAAACAAAAAATTGTGTTCATTTAAACACTTGGTAAATGTAAGAGGGAAAAAAAAGTGTATAAATAAAAGAATTTTATTAGATATATATTAAAAATAATTTAAATGATACATATATATATTTATACACAATAGTGGATGAATTTTGGTGTGCAACAACATTTTGTAAAGGAAAAGTGGATGAGATTATAAATTTCACAAAGAATTGTAATCTAAGTACTAACTTCTAGAATTATATGAAATTATTATTATTTGGCAAGAAGTTAAATATGGAAAGAATACACAAGTAGTAGTTGAAGTGGATATTACTGATGTTATTAAATTAAAATTGGAAGCTTAGAAGCAAATATATTTGGATTTGGTAGGGGAAAAATGAATATTGTTAAAGCAAATCCAATAGAGACAAGTCCTATAAAAATGTGCAGCCAATATTTAAAGCTTGTGTTGGTTTTTTTGCTCTGAGAAGTAAGAATTGAATACATTTCCCATTCTTTTTTGCCTCTTTGGGTACATTCAACTTTTTCATTTATGAATTATGATCTGCTTATGTCTAGCTACAATTTTTATGCCACTCGTCCCAATGAATTGATTTTTGATAGTTTAGTTCATTATGTGTGGTAATGTGCACTTCATATATGAATCATGCACACCATGTGCTTGATGAAATGTCTCAATGATACTTAAGTAATTGCTTGTGGTAACTATATAAGATAAATTGAAGCATTTGTTAAATTGACAATGCTGTTGAAATACAATGAGTACTGTGAAGAAACCGGCTTGATCAATCTTACTATCCTGCATTATGATTTTCATATACGAATTGGTTTTATCTTGATAAAATTTGGTGCAATTTGTCTTAGTTTCTTCGATTTAGGAGTTGTTAATAAATAGGATGATGGGTTGGTGATGCTTTAGAGCTGGAATTGATTGATTGATTGTCTCTCTATCTTGGTTGAGAGCGTGTAATGCTTCATCTAATCTGCACTATATTTCTTTTTTCAGAGCAGGTGTGGCAGATTGCTCATATATAATTGCTGCTGGGTGGGAATGTGGGATCTGACTTGTTCATTTTCGGATTGGATTCTCTTGTTCTGTCTCATAAAAGTTGTATAAGGATAGATTCCTCCAATCAAGGTTTATACAATTGCAAATAGAATACATGTGTTCAATAACTTGCCAGTGCTTTAGGCTAATGTCCAATTCTTCACCAGTAGTGGTAGCTAATGATAAAAGTAATGATCCGAGACCGGCTAGTTTCGCTCAAATCCCTTCGTGGATCTCTTTGAAATGCAATAATTCATCCTTGAGGACCCCTAAAATTCAACAGGGCCAAGTTGAAAACTTGCATTTGATTTCTTTAGCCAAACAAGGGATGCTTCAAGAAGTTCATGAATTTGTCAAAAGGATGGATGAAGCAGGCATCTCGATAAATCCCCGGTCTTATGAATACCTCTTTAAAATGTGTGGAACATTGAGAGCTTCATCAGATGGAAAATTATTTCACAATAGACTTCAGAGAACGGGTAATACCAATAAGTTCATTGACAATTGCATCCTTCAAATGTATTGTGATTGCAGGAGTTTCACAGCTGCAGAGAGATTCTTTGATGAAATGATTAATAGAGATATGTCCTCTTGGGACACACTCATGTCTGCTTATGTCGAGGAAGGGCGCGTAGATGAAGCTATTAGATTGCTCTTGCGTATGCTAGATTTTGGAATCATGCCAAACACATCGATCATCAGTACTCTCATAGGGTCCTTCACGAGCCCTTCAATGTTAGGCCTTGGCAAGCAGATTCATTCTCAGCAGATAAAGACTGGGATTATTGCCAATGATTTGATTGAGACCTCTATCTCCAACATGTACATCAAGTGTGGCTGGTTGGATGGTGCTGAAGTTGCTACCAATAAGATGGCTAGAAAAAATGCCGTGGCCTGCACTGGGTTGATGTTGGGCTATACTCAAGCTGCAAGGAACAAAGATGCTGTTTTATTGTTTGCCAAAATGATAAGTGAAGATGTAGAGCTGGATGAGTTTGTCTTTTCAATAGTGCTTAAGGCTTGTGCTGCTTTAGGAGACTTAAACATGGGAAGGCAAATTCATAGCTACAGTGTGAAACTTGGATTGGAGTCTGAGGTCTCAGTTGGAACTCCAATAATGGATTTTTATTTCAAGTGTGCCAGGTTTGAAGCTGCACATCAAGCTTTTGGGAGCATACGTGAACCAAATGATTTTTCATGGAGTGCTCTAATTACTGGATATTGCCAAAATGGTAGATTTGACAAGGCTCTTGGGATTTTTAGACCACTCAGAAGTAAGGGAGTGTTATTGAATTCATTCATGTATACCAGTATTTTTCAAGCATGCTCTGCTGTCTCAGATTTAGTCTTCGGTTCCCAAGTTCATGCAGATGCAATAAAAAAGGGACTAGTTGCATGCCTCTCTGGAGAGAGTGCTATGATCACTATGTACTCAA
>JASCZI010271942.1:96486-132605 GCA_036250425.1 Stylosanthes scabra
CATCAAGCATTTTTGGCTATTGATAAACCTGACAACATTGCATGGACTGCTATAATTTGTGCTCATGCTTATCATGGCAGAGCTTCTGAAGCTCTGAGGCTTTTCGACGATATGCAGGAGTCTGGTGCAAGGCCAAATGCTATCACATTCATAGGTTTGTTAACAGCTTGTAGTCATTCAGGTCTAGTTAGACAGGGAAAGCAGTATTTGGATTCAATGAGTGATAAGTACAATGTGGATCCAACAATTGATCATTACAACTGCATGATCGATATATACTCTCGTGCTGGATTACTGCAGGAGGCTCTTGATATGATAAAGAGTCTGCCATTTGAACCTGATGTATTGAGTTGGAAAAGTTTATTAGGAGGTTGTTGGAGCCATAGGAATCTCGAGATCGGGATGATTGCAGCCGAAAGGGTGCTTCGGCTGGACCCATTAGACACTGCTACTTATGTGATCATGTTCAACTTAAATGCTTTGGTTGGGAAGTGGGATGAAGCAGCTAAATTTAGAAAGTTGATGGCTGAAAGGAACTTGAGAAAAGAAGTCAGTTGCAGCTGGATTATGGTGAAGGGTAAAGTTCATCGTTTCGTGGTAGGTGATAGACACCACCCTCAAACAGAGCAGATATACTCAAAATTGAAACAGCTTGATTTTGCTGTAAAGAAGGATGAGGAGTGTCTTCTTAATGAAGAGGATGCACTGTGTGGCTTCAGTGAAAGGAAAGAGCAGCTGCTTGATCATAGTGAGAGACTAGCTATAGCCTATGGTCTCATATGCATCAAAGATGAGACCCCAATTGTGGTCTTCAAAAATACTCGGTCATGCAGAGATTGCCATGAATTTGCAAAAAGGGTCTCCATGGTAACTGGCCGTGAATTAATTGTGAGAGATGCCAATAGGTTCCATCATGTAAAGGCTGGGGAATGTTCTTGCCATGATTATTGGTGATTTCTGCCCAAAATCTTGAAGAGAAACTTCTTTAGTCCTTAACCTTAAATCATATGATGTAAAACGTTTCAATTGGCAGTGAAACAACATGTATGTAATGCATGATTCATTTGTCTGCTTTTCTCACTCTTTAATCAAGCTCAAGCTCAGTCATTATTTGTTCTTTTCAGTTAAATAATTCACATATATGTCTCAAGTAAAGTGAGATTTATTTTCAGCAGTCTTATATAAATAAAAGTGAAATATTATAGTGAAAAGATTTTTCAAAAGCTTCATTAATGTATCTGCGACTGTGAAAGGCATAAACTGGTAGGCGAAGTTACATTACATCCATTAAATATGGGTCACAAGTATAGTTGCAAAATACAATTTTGATGGCTTGTGGGGGCGGAAGTGGAAACTTCAAAAAAAGAAAAAAGGAAAAAAAGCTTTTTAGATTATTAGTACATGTTAGGCCTGTAGGCTGTAGCAGTGTGTAGCAGTACAATTTGCAGGTTTTTGGACCATTTTGGTGTGACGTGACTCGTGAGGGCATGCAAGGTTGCATTGAATTGTTGTGCAGAGCATAGGCTTAAATTCTTGAAATAAAAGTGAAGAATCATAGAGTTGAAATCAAAAGTAATATGAACCAAAAATGGAAAGGACAGCAATTTAATATGCCCCATTACATCCATCATTATTATTATTATTATTGAGTATATGGTCTTCAATCTGCTCGAAATAAATTGACTTCATTATCTTTCGTTTGTATATGATTTCTATTTTGTATTTTCTAAGATTTGAGTGCTATAATAAATGGATATTGTCAAAAGGTGGGGTGTGAGTGAATTCATTCTAATATGCAGGGGTTTTTAAGCATTCTCTGCTGTCTCACTTATAAGATTATCCTGATACAAGTATTTCAGCATTTTTAGTCGTTGATCTTAATTATATATTAATTTTATAATTAAAATCAATCAAAATCAATTGCTAAAAATACTTGCATATCAAATAATTTTCTATAAATATAATTTGGATGCACAAATTTATGCCATTCCATCTTGTAAAGTAGGGGAAATGTTCTTGGTATGATTATTGGTGATTTGTACTCAATTCTTTAGGAGAAAATAACTATAGCTGCACAAGGTCTTCCAAGTTTTTATTTTTTTCATCCACAGTAAGCTCCACTATCTACAGCTTAGTGAGTTGAAATTCAATTAGAAAAACTATTGGAGAAGAGCTTTATTCCTCCGAGTATTTCACTTTGGGATGCACCTGTGTTGTTAATTAAAAAGAAAGATGGGAGTATGAGACTATGTATTGATTACCGTCAATTGAATAAGGTTACCATAAAAAATAAATATCCCTTACCAAGAATTGATGACCTTATGGAACAATTACAAGGGGCTAAAATATTTTTCAAAATTGACCTTAGATCCCGGTATCATTATATTGGAGTAAGGGATGAAAATATATCTAAAATTGCCTTTAGGATGCATTATGGCCATTATGAATACACAGTGATGTCTTTTGGTATGACTAATGCTCCTGTAATATTTATGGTATGAATCGTATTTTTAGACCTTATCTAGATAAGTTTGTGGTAGTTTTCATATATGATATCTTGATATATTCAAGAGTGAAAAAGACCATGAAACACATTTAAGAGAAGTATTAACTATCTTGAGGAAAAAAAAGTTATATGCTAAACTCTCAAAATGTGAGTTCTAGATTAAAGAGGTGAAATTCTTGGGACATATGGTAAGTCAAAGAGGAATAGCAGTTGACCCTTTAAAAATTGAAGCTGTAGTTCAGTGGGAACAACCTAAAATAGTAATCGAAATTTGTAGCTTCTTAGGTCTAGCAAGTTATTATAGGAGATTCATCAATGATTTTGCACGAATAGCCTTACCTTTGATCAAGTTAACTAAGAAGAACACACATTTTGTTTGGACATCAGATTGTGAAATGAGTTTTCAACCTCTAAAGGAGAAGCTAACCACCGCTCCAGTTTTAACCCTTCCCACCCTTATGAATCCTTTGAGGTGTACTGTGATGCCTCTTTGAAAGGATTAGGATGTGTGTTGATGCAAAATTGAAAGGTAGTTGCCTATGCCTCTCGTCAGCTCAAGCTGCATGAACAAAACTACCCGACACATGATCTAGAGTTAGCCACTGTTGTTTTTGCTCTTAAAAGTTGGAGACATCACTTGTATGACATACAGTTTGAGGTTTTCTCTGATCACAAAAGCCTTAAGTATCTATTTGATCAAAAGGATTTAATTCACCTGGTTTACAACGGTCTGTTTGCTAGGTTTTAGACAGGGGCTAAGGGCGAGTCATCCCTCTTAGCCCTAATCAATCAGCTTTTGTGCTCTCCCAAAACAGCAGAAAGACCGACCAGCCCCAGTGTCCACATTGGGCATTCATTGGAGGACGAACCGGGCAGGAATTAGGCAACCAAGCCCATGGATCCTTACACCGTACTTCCTCGCTCAACGTCCCTTTCTTTCTCAGTCTTTTGGTCAAGAACTGAAGTTGGAACCGGTGAACCACGCGAGCTGGTTAGATGCGTGGGACAGAGGGCTCATAGTACCTGCTAGCGCAGCTATGCAGTGGAAGGGAAGGAGCCTAAAACAAAGACGTTGGATGGAGTTTTTAAAAGATTATGATTTCAAATTAAACTACCATCCAGAAAAGGCTAATGTAGTAGCAGATGCTTTAAGCTAAAAAGCTTTAAGTGTCGCTCACATGATGATTAGAGAAGATCAATTGCTAAACGCATTTCGTAATTTGAACCTAGAATTTAAGGTAAATCCAAAAGAGACACTTTTAGGTCAAATACGAATTACAAGTGATTTCATAAGTAACATAACAATGACACAAAAAGAGAACCCAGTTTTTGGACTTGGTCAAGACCATTGAAGAGAAAAAGCTAAATGGATTTACTATTAATAAAGATGGTCTTTGGACTTTTAATAATAGCGTGTGTGTACCAACACCACCTTCACCTCTTCATCTTCCATTGACACATCAACTTCATCTTCATATCATCATTCACCTCTTCACCAAATCATGCCACTTAAACCCTAAAGTTTCATGCAAACTATGCATGAGACACTTCAACATATACATGGCACAATCTAACCTTAAGTCATGAAGCTCCCAACCTCCAAACTCTTTTTTATATATAGACCCCAAACTTCAACTTTCATTGTCACATAAACACCACACAATACACCATTATAACCTTATTTCTCAACCTCTTACATCAAACAACCACTTAAATATCACTACAATGCCACTACTTCATCAACCCTAATCACTTTCTCACCAAAACCTTAACTCAAAGACCACTTAACCATCATATATATATTCACATATATATCACCTCCTCACTTCATACAACGCCCTAAGCATACCTATATCTACTCTCTTAAATATTCAAGAACACCCTCCATCACTTTTAGGGCACACTTTGAGTGACAAAAACATCACTATCATCACCTTCCTCTATACTAATATTCCTTGGATCAATAGTTTGTTTTACCATCAACCTAATCAAGGTATTCAAGAACTCATCACACATTCTAGTACTCAAGGGTCAAGGGTCAAGGGTCTGGGTCATCATGAGGGGACCTATCGTCATCCGACGAAGGCTGGTCTGTCGCACTCGTAGGTCCGTGCTGAAGCGGTGGCGGAGGCGGCAGTGGATAAGGCATCGGAGATTGCATTCCGGCGTTGGAATAGTCAAGGTAGGGAAATTTAAAAATGCTTTCTTTAAGGGGTGATTTATGGTATATATTTATCTTTTGTGTTTAATGTTTTGGATATATGAAATAATGTTAAATGATGCATTTATGATATTTTATGTAATTGGTTTTACAGATGATGACGTTAGTAATCTTTCTTGAAATGCCGGAAGATCAAGGGTTTGTCGTGGACCCGACGAATGGGAACTTGTACATAGCCGGAAGCCCACGTATCCGTTTCCACTTTTTACCCCAACAATCATTCCAAAAATTCCTTCTAAACCCTTTATTTGACCCGGTGGAACCATATGACTTCCCCCTCTCAAATTTACATTCTAACCCACCGCCTTCACCGACTCATACTCTCAATATTCACCGTTATCCTATGATACACTTATCACTTCCTCACTTTACAACGATATGTCTTCCATCAACTCCAACTCATACCCGAGACCGCTTGGAGAAGTTCTTGCTTTTTTGAAGTTCTTGCTTTTTTTGTTCAAGGAACTTCTCCGACTAGTTCCGAGGAAGACCCTTCCGAAGCTTCTTCGGCACTATCGACTAGCGCAAATAATTATTACTAGCTTTTCTTAATATGTTTGTGTTTGACTTTCATCCTATATCAATAGTTTAGTTTTATTTGAACTATGTATTTGTCTTAAGTTATTAATGGATGAGTTTGATTTCTACCATTTAGTTACTGTTACAAGCTTTTATTTTAGACTTTTTTTTTTAATGAAAAGGATGATTTAAATTCATTAAAGTAGTAACTGGAGTTCTATATGCAGCAAGTTACATAGAATATGATGTTATCCCCAATAACAAAATCCCCAATAACAAAATCATCCTCAAAACAAGAGTTTTGCACCAAGTCTTTTCCCTTGAACTACCAGCAAAAAAGAGAAGAAAAATTATGGACAGACAACCACGAATGCGATTTTCAGGTTGTTATATTTCCACTACTACAAAGCATCAGGGACAACAGTATAAAACTGGAAGCACCTCACATGGTAGCCTCCACTTCAGGATCATTTTCTTCTATCTGTGCAGCAGGCACATTATTGCCACCTCTCAAACGCGAAGATACATTGTCAATAGCAGAGTTTAGTTGGCTTATCTTTTCATTCAAGGTCTGTCGGGTCCTCTGCTTCCAGGAAAAACATAATTATAACAAACTCAGCACATTCCAATGACACAGAATAGTTGTTCAATCAAAAGGACAGGGGAAGGCTAATTACCTCTAACCCTTCGTCGTAGTATATTGGTCTTTTGGCCTTCCGAAACCCATATTCATCTTCATTTAGCAGAGATCTTCTGATCTGCATCACACAAAATGAAGTCAATATCCAGGCTTAACTCTAAGAGACTGCAAAATGCCAACAAAGATATGCACAAGAAAGCAAGTAACATCTGAGATAATAGCAATACATCAAAATAGATAATGCAAATTAACTCTTGCCCCCATGGAAAATCTTCAGTTGTAGACATAACATATTTCAAAGCAGTTCAAAGTTGTGCACATATGCGTACTTCAAGTCATAACAATTAAACAAGACTCAGATGGAAAGTTCACAGTATTGTTTAACAACTCAAAGGAATCACATCCATATCATTCATGATATTACAAATATAAGAGAAAACTCTTGCATTAATTTTTCAGTCCTTAGTAAAGCAAATTTAGCTCTTACAGAATGATAGAATGTCTCACTAGGCAATGAAACAACAGGAGGCTAGTCAATAATTAATGGTCCATTGCTTACTTCATTCGGATGTGATTGCATCTCGTTGCAAAAAGAAAGAAAAGAAAATAAAATGAAAAGTGATCATCTACTGCATGATTAATCTATCTTGCCTTTCTCTTCCTTATATTAGGATCAGGCTCAGGCTCAAACACATTCATCATACATCATTTCAGTTAAACTAGCCAAACTTTAAAATTAAAGAAGCAAGAAATCACCTGGGGAGCAAAGACATAAGCCAGAGTTCCAAAAATTGCACCACCTAGAATAAAGCCAGCAAGAAAATCCCCACCTCCACTTCCACTACTATCACTGCAAAAAGGGAACTAAACATGAAAAAGAAACGCTACATTTGATGCTCCAAATTATTCTCAGATACCATCCAATAGATAATTAGCACACAATTATTCTCAGATAACATGCACCCAATCACCACAATTTACCTATAACTTACTTTTATTATACTTTTTTTTTTTTTTCCCTTTCTAATTCATCAGAGAACAACATCAATATCCTTTCTTCATCTCTGATCTTTTTCTTTGACAAGTTCAACCAGAACAACCGGTCTTGAAGTTTATTACATGATTATTTAGTGTCAAAGCAAAGGTTGAAGAGAAACAAATTCAATTTGTGCACATATCACAAATAATCAAGTCATGTTGATATGAGAAATAAAGCATAATATTAGCATAGAATTGAATGCATAAAGCCAAAAATAAAACAACAATCACCTTACCCTTAAACCACTAGGTTAAATTCAACTAAATAGGTAAGACACAGCTGAAAGATAACGTTAAGTCAAATCTCAAATTGATGAACATACCGGTATTCAGCACAAATTGATGAAGTGCGGTTCCTCCTGCTCAAAAGATTTGATTTTCTTTGAACTACAAGCTTAGGTCCAAGGACTCCAACACCACACGAATTTTTCTTTGTCTGCCACAACTCAGGCGACTTAAGATGAGATCCACCTATTCCAAAATTAAATCTAAAATATCTTAAAATCTCTTAATTATTAAAGAATGCCTTAATTATTATACTTCAAAGAAGCTTTCAATTCGGCGATCGAAATCAATCGGACATAAGCGCAAGAAACAGAAAGAAATAAATCCATTCCAAATTGAAATGCAAGGTAAAACCCTAAAATCTATGGACTGAATGACTGAAGATCATTACACAATGTTCGAAAAATTAGAATGTCAGGAAGCAAAGGATAGCAAAGAAGAGAAGCTTTACCTGAAATCAAGAATGGCGCGAAAGTAGCGGCCATTATAGAAGTAAGACTGTCAAGTGTCAACTCTGGAGAGAGAGAGAGAGAGAGATATGGAAGGACTGAACTCAAGCAGAAAAGACGGTATTTTTGTCTTTGTAAATAATCACCACACTTTTATTTATCTCAATATTTATTTCATTTTTTTAAAACGGTCCAAAGTGAAGTAATTATGATTAATAAGTAGTCACCAAAAAAAGTATGATTAATAAACATAGTACCTAATGCCTAATATAAGTGACTCTTGATGTAAACGTAGCAAAAGTCAAACACTTTTAACAATGTATTATCTGTATAATTAGAACACAATGTTTTTTTTTTTGGGAAAAAGGTTCAAAATATTCTAACCTGAAATTGAATTTAAGTGTCTAAATGATTTTTTTTTTTATATGAAATTTTTGCTGGCAACCATATGAATTATAATTGTATAACACTGTATAACTAAGAACAAGTGATTTAATCGACCAACTCCAACTAAGTTATTTATTCTATATTAAATAGAATATTATTTTGATAATTTAAGTGTTATATTTTATACTATTTTACATCAAAATAATATTTTATTTAATATAAAAATAAATAATTTAGTTGGCCAAAATTACTTGTTGAAATAATATTACCCAAACTATAAATAACACCTGCTTTCTTTTATTTATTTATTTTTCGAAAATATTCTATTAGAAACAATTGTCTAATTGACTCATTTAAGGAGCTGCTCTTATAATCCTATGTCATTTTAACATTTTATTTTCAGGCTTTAAACTTTCGGTACTTAAAATTTATCATAGTCCAATTATTGTAGTTAAAATTGGACTAGTAATTTTCTGTAAAGAAAATTTCATTCAAGAAAACACACCATAAGTAGCATTGCAGTTGATATTTGTCCAACTTAATCCTAAGGCAATGTTTCACCAAACCTATTTTAAGGAGAGCCTAGTTTGGTTCTACCAAAAAAATAAGGGTGAAAATGGAACGAGGAACAGAGGAAACCCTGCCATTTAAAAAGTCATATGCAAGTTCTCCGAGTAGTAAGTAGTAGTAACTACTGAAATTATGAACGGCTTCAATTCTCTCTATATACATACAAACAGCCGTAAACTATGCATTCTGAAAACCAAAAGGCTAACATAAAAACATGTATTTGACAAGGTGAAAAAAAGAAAACTTATTTGAGTCTTGCTGAGGACAATGGCTCCTTTGTTAGGGGATTGGAATAATATCATACAGGATGATGGGCCATCTGGAACAGGATAATGTACATGATTATATCAGCAAATGGCAGCAGATTATTTGTCTGTGTATCTCCCAAAAAGGAGGAACGAACTATTCACACGGTGCTCATCAGGTAAGACCTCTGCTGCTTTTGAAGCATGTATTTTTGGGTCCTTGTTGGAACTTGGAAAGGATAGAGAAAGTGAAAGAGATGCAGCATCACCATCATCATCTTCCTGCTCGTCTGGGCTATTTTTCCTGTCTACTGCTCCAACAAGGAAAGGAAGCATTCGCTGCGCAGGTGGAGGACGAGGTGGAGGTGGTATTGTTTCGCCCCTTAAAGCAAGCTCCAGATTTGGAATTGCATCATGAAATTGGTCCCTGCACTCAAGAGGCCCTTTTAGTGACGAGTTGCTTAGCCCCAACTGCGAGTTACCAACAGGAAAGAAGGTTCTTTCAATTGATCCAACATCCCCAGGGATGATTTTCTCCTCACAAGCTCCTTTACACCCTTTTCCCTCAACTGAAGAAGATGAACCAATTTCGAGAGAGTCCCTACCTTCGGAACTGGAACTCCCAAAAATCCCACCAAAACCTGCCTTCAGCTTCTTGCTAGAGCTTCCTCCATCTTCCAATTTTCCATTTACCTCATTCCAATACCGTTTCTGACCACTGACCGCAGGAGCCTGCATAACTGGGTCCGAAAGATCTACATATTGAACTCCTTCCTCATTGTTTGCCTCCAAGTCAATATAATGATAATCTTTTTGTTTCTTCTTTGGCCATTGCTTATCTTCACCATCCATTCTCCCTAAGCTTTTATCCTTACAAATACTGTTTGCAGAATCTGGGTCATGATTGTCTACAGGTGCCTCCAAGTCAATGTAATGATAATCTTTCTGCTTCCTCTTGGGCCTTTGCTGATCTTCTTCACCATTTGTTCTCTCAGAAATTCTATCCTTACTATCATTGCTTGCGGTATCTGTTTCTTGATCTCCAACAGTTGCCTCCAAGTCAATAAAGTAAACACCTTTTGGTTTTCTCTTAGGCCTTTGCTGACCTTCTTCATCACTGTTTATCCTCCCTGAAATTTTATGTTTAATAGAAGGGCTTTCGGCACCTTTTCCTTGATCACAAGCAGTTGCTTCCAAGTCAATATAGTGATCATCTGCTTTCTGTTTCATATTGGGACTTTGCTGATCTTTATCAAGTTTCACTCTCTCGGACATTTTATGATTAATAACACTGCTTGGAGTACCACTTTCTTGCTTGCCAACAGAGGGAAACTCTGTCAACAAGGCTTTCTCTTGCTTTACAGAAATGTCAAAACCAGTTTTTGTTTCAACAGTCCTTGTATTTACACTAGTCCCCACGGCTTCAGGAGACTTAGAATCTCTGCACTGTCCATGTTCTGGTACACTAGGTTTCTGCACAAAGTGAGAGCATCTTTTAAAAGACAGTGAGATAATCAGCCAGAAAGTAAAAATGCTACTCTTGATCAAATGAGTTTTTTTTTTTTTCATTAGTGATCTCAAAAGTATGCATAATCTACAGCATGATCTGCAAACAACAACAAATTAGACATGTAAATGGGCCATCATGTCTGGAAACTTCGTTCTACACTACTAGCTTACCATTACTGTTTCTTCCCAACGCAAACAGTCAACTGGGTCTCATACCACCAACATTACCTCATTATAAATTTTGTATGTATTCAACAGAATGCTCTATCCTCCCCATGATACAATAATCAAGAATTTCTAACATGGTAGTATTTAAGAAGTAATATCCTCCAAGCTAAAATATTTTAATACCAAAAAATAAGAAGTGGAGAAATGTGAATGTATGATCATCAAAATTGAGGAAATTGTACAAAGCAATGCCCATAGACAATCTAGGATCAAAGTGGACTTTCTAAATTCTATCTTAAATAGTACCGGGGATCATGATCAGATCACAATATTGGAAATACAAGTGCATGTCGGCAGATTTATATCAAGTAGAAAAGATAATTTTTAGTCTATCAAATTGCCCTATTAAGGATAAAGACGTTACCAGCGATGAACTGGTGGATTTCATTTCATGGGATAACAGTGCACTGTCAATTGGAACCATTGATGTCGATTTGATGTCAACTCCACTGTCTTGCCTCTCCAACTTTACTTGTGAACCCAAATGTGTCTGGTCATTGATATCATTGTTCACACTTGGTGTAATCTGAGGTTGGTCTATATAGCTGGATGGAAGACCTGCATGGCATACTTCTTCACAGGCAATTGTTTTTTCTATGTATTTTTCAGAGCAACGCGTTTCAGACATGGTCACAACAGCAGTCGTCGAATCCTTTTCAACAGGCACTGCATTCAAACTGGGAATACAATTTTTTTCTGTTGAATCCGAATGACAGATCCTCCTCACCCTAAATACACCCCATAAGAAAAACAACATATTCCAGCCTGCAAAACATAGGATCATAATCAGCCTTAACACGATGATCAATAGTGGAAATATTCCAGTACGCTACTAATGAAAATATGCCAACTGAATACATGGTGAAATTATCATGCTTGACGAATGCCAAATTCGACATAAAGCATTATCATTCTTTGTATAGAACTAGAATCATGAATACAAATGACCAATATGACCAACAATTAGCCATATAATCACCCGATGAACCATACATTCACAAAAAGGACCAAGCTAAAGTGAGCTATAGAACAAAAGCAAGGTATGTTTTGTAAGAGATTTCCCATTCATACTCTTTCATAACTTGATTTCCATATTGGTTTGACAAAAGTATGGAACGATTTCTTACGCTGTGAATTTTCAGGAAGTTGATTGGATGGGAATATGAGAAGTTCAACACCATCAAAAGTTCCTTTAAGTGCTAAATCACTTCTAATCATGTGATCCACTAGACCCTTGTAGTGCTTCTCATAACTGTATACAAACATCACTATAAAATCAATATTATAACAAATCAAACAGAACATAAATTTGCACTTCATAGACTAATGCAAAAATATAGGAGTGATATTCATATACTTGCCTCTCAGTATCTTTGGCAAAGAAGTAAAGAGCAATATGATCCTCTCTTGGGCCAACCTGATGAAATTGTGAAGGCCATGTGTTCAAACGAGAAACCTCATTCAGGGTAACTTTGGGTAGAAACTTGTTCACTTCCTCACGGACCTTTGGGGAAGCACGAGAGGATAAATGTGCCTGAACTCCAGCACAAAAGTTAGGAGGCTTTCCATTTCGATGCACTTCAAAGACACCCCTACAAGCAAACAACAAAGATCCTGTAAAACACTTCATTGCAAAAAACAAAATTTAATGCAGCTAGAAAATTCCAGAATTGAAGACAAACTAGTCCATAAAAGAATATTCCATACTGCCAGATATATTCATATTCTGGAATGACCAACATCTTCGAAATAGCAATTGGGATGGCCAAAGCTTTATTAGACAAATCTCTTACTACAGGCTTTCCAGCAGCAAGGCCAACGGAATCTAACTTTAATGGTTGAGGACAAAAATCAGTTGGAGAACTATTAGCTTGCTTCAAATCATCATCAGACAAACATTTGATTGATTCGGATGTACAATTCTCAAGGATTTCTGGCTGTTCCCGGGTTTCTTCAGCTGATATTATATTCTTTGGTGAGCTGGACACAATTGGTTGGTCTTGCGAAATGACTTCACAATTCAACTTTGTGCTTGATGCAGAAACCCCATCAGTTTGATTAGGTACTTCTTTTTTCTTGTATATTTCAGGTCTTCTAAGTAGAGCAGCCTGGATTGCAGCCTTCAATTTATTACCCTTATGCATATCCTCAGTTGAACTACTTGAGGCAGAGAATGATACTTCAGCTCCAGATTCCTGTGTATTACCAGCTGTACAAAATTCCAGAACATGGCCATATTCTTTACATTTTTGACAGAATGGATTTTTTGAAGCATTAGTAAAACCTGGCCTCACACGATCATTAGAACTACCTCTGGTTTTCTCAACCTGATTTGCTGTCTCTCGTGATTGAGGCAGGACATCCTGTACAGCTTCGTCAATATTGGTTGATGTTCCCTCTGTAACAGTCAAAGAATAAATAAATGAGGAATATTCTCAGCAGATAACAGTTCTAACCACAAAATCAATACTGCAAGATGCTAAAAAGGGGAAAAACATAGATGATGGCAGATGGCTTTATTAAAATGAAATGAACAATGTCAAGAGCAGCATATTAAGTCAGAAAAATAGAAGGCACAAGATACTATATAGCAGAAGTAATATGCTTCTGATTGAGGTCACACCTGAGCAAACTTGAGGCTCCGAAGACTTCTGACTTACATTACTCATTGACTTATAAGATGTATTTGATTTTCCATCCTGGTTAACCTTCAATTCTCGGTTGTTGCATACTGCTGAAGATTTAGTGGTTTCACCACGAGATGTTAGCTTCTGATCACCCTTAGCCGTAGACACAACAGAACCAGCTATTGATGAACTAACAACAGGCCGATCAGTCCTAGATGGAAATTTCCTGTCGAATGAACTTGATTCTTTCAAATGTTTTGGTCCTTTCGACTCCTGAGCAGTTGCACACTTCGGTGAAAGCATTTTAACTTTTGGTGCAGTTGTACTTGACCTACCCATACTTGAGGATTTGAATAATGTTGATTTGCCTGTCATCCGGGCAGGCATCTCCATATTCTTGGAAGACTGTTCACCAGCCCATTTCGGTTTCTGCGGAACATCATCAACTTTGACTCTAAGCTTGGAATCCAAGTTGTTGAAAGAGCTACATTTCGACAATGTACCTGCTCATAAGAAGAGGGGGGGAAAAGATTCAAATGAATGAAAATCTGCAAGACAGTGATACAAAACTGTCAAAGAAACTAGCTGCTTAAAAGACGCAAAAAGTACAATATAGTGTGTTACAATGGAGCAAACCGTATGAAAGATAAATCCATACTCTTAGGAATTTGACTTCGGGGACCAATGGAAGGAGAACGAGCAACTTCTGTGTCATTGCCACCAGAATGATTACGAATAGGCATCAGATGACCAGGCTTCACTTTTCCTTTATCCAAGTTCTTAAACGAAGATTCACGAGACAGTGGAACTAATCTTTTGGGACTCGATGCCTTTGGTGACCCTGTGCTTGATTCAAGAGCTTGCCTTTTTGCCGCACTCAGAGCTACTTCAATGTTTTCCGAAAGTCGTTTGTTAGAAACTTGTGAAGCTAAACTACCTTTATGAATTATTTTCTCCTCAGCTTCTGGATCACAAAATTCAGTTCCACAGATATGTCAGCACACAGCCATAGGCAAGCATGGTTGCTCTACTGCTTTCATAACCGTCAATATCAGATACATGAAAATTTTCAGTTTCTAGAAGAAGAAAAAATCATTAAGATACATAAGAGCATAAAGGTTCTAAAATGTCAGTCCCCAGAACAGTTTATTTCATAGTATTAAACGCTACTTCACACTTACCAAGCCTTTGATTTTCAGTCTCCTCTATATATTTACATTCTTCACATAACCACTCTCCTTCAGGGACCTTCTGAAGCATTTCTCGCATGCAGTAGCTGATTCAAATATAAAAGAAAAAAAAACTACGTAAGGTTCATTTTAGGTAAAGTGACGAAGAAATAAGGGGGAAATTTCTTATACATACGTGTGCTCAGCACCATCACTGCACCTACTACATATAGCTAGTAGATCCTCTCGACCAGCATCTCCACATATGTCACACACCTTTACCTGTTTTCCAGTCAAATGAAAATCAGAAATTGAAGAGGAGGTTAAACATATATATACATGATATAACATTCCAATCTTCCATTATAATCCTCACCAAGTTTAGTTTCAAGGGGAAAAAGGAATGATACTCACATCATGTTCCACAGCATCCAATTCATCACTCTCATCTTCAGATTGAAGTTCCTGCTTAAAACGGGATTTAACGAGCTCCTCAGTCTTCTCATGCTGTCCATCATGGACTGAACCTTTACAGCTTTCATCTTTAGCATCGCCAACATTATCAGTATCTGCTTCTGTCTTTGGACAAACATCTGATGAAACCTTGGCAATACTGGCAACAGATTTCTCACCAGATACAAGGGTAGACGCTGTCTCTTTGTTCAGTGATGAATTCGGGTTTTCATTAGGGCATTCTAACAACTTTTCAGGGATACGAGGTGATGAATCCCCTTCTGGGCGACTTAAGCTTGCACTATCTGAGAGAGATTTACCACTTTGAGATTGTCCATTCATGCTTTGTACCTTAGATGAGCTATGCCCAGTATCTACATCTTTAGATGATGGAATCTCAGACAAGCCAGAGGTATCAACAGATGGAGCACTAACAGATCCTTCTACGCCTACATGACTAACTGAAGCTGAACTACAAGCATTTATTCTTTCTGCGTTTCTTTGATGGCTAGTGTTCTCTAAATGAGAATCGCTGGCTCTACTAATACTAGAAATGTTATCATCATGGCCTTCTAAATATTTTGAGTCCTGATACTTATCTGACAAGACCTGCCTACTCTGGGCATTTTCAGATATAGAATCTTGACTAGAATTAACACTGAGAATGTTACTGGTTTCACTGGCAGCATGCTGCAAGCTTTCAGAAGCTTTATTCCTAGGAGAAGATAAATTGCCCCGATCCATAGAATAATGATTATTGGCCTCCCCTAAACGACAGTTTTCATCAGAAGATTCTTCAGCCTTTGACCCCATGACAGAATGGTTAAGATATGTGCAAGATGAACAAGGAGCTGAACACACATTACAAGTCCCTGATTCAAGTCTCATATCAGCAGTCTGAATCGTAGAGCGTTTGGAAAACTTCTTTCTGACTTGGGTGATACCTACTCAAAACAAAGCATGAGTTAAAGATAGATGGAACATTTTTTTCTAATTGGATTTTAGATCTATTTCTTTTTATCTGATTAAGTATCTTTCCGATGTCAATGAAGAGAAAGAGGACAATATCAAAAACGACATCAGCACAGATCCTAATCCTTAATAGCTATACTTTTCCAGTAATTAAACAGAACAGCACGACAAACAAAGCCAATCGGTATGGCCAATATGAAATAATAAAACCAAGATAAAATAGTGAGATCAATGGACATAATTGATACATGTATATTCATATTTCATACATGCCCATACTTTCATAAAAAAAATTCTATAGTGGCTTGAATCTTCAAAGTCCAATAATGACAAAATTACTCTTATAGAGAAACATTAGACAGGAATAATTCCGATCATATTTCATCTTCCCATTCTTCCATCAGACAACAATGTGATTAAAATGTCACTGCTATTCGAAAGCTTGAAACAGTAACAATAAAAGACTTACCCCGATATCTCAGAATATTCCCCTCAATGTTACCATAACTCAGTTGAGGTGCTAGTGTCCTGCTTCAGGAAACTACTCAGCACTGCTGTCATGCAGACAACACATCCAAATATCAATACTCAATAGCAGATATTTCCTTAACATTTAAAAGAAATATACAATCCAAAAAACTAACCATTGCAAAAACTTATTCCCAAAACAACAACATAACAGCCATTGCAAATTTTCAAGAACTATCTTAAGAGATCTCACAGACCCAAGCAGGGAAAACAAATACTCCAAATACCCAAACCCCTTCCACTGGATCAAATCAAACCCTAAACCAACAACACACTGAATTAACTCACCATTACCAACAAGCACACTACTTTTCAAATGCATTCACATCACAACCAGTGAAAACAGCACCCAAAAAAAAAAAAATAAATAAAACTTAACACTCAAAACAAAAACCCTAAGCAGTAAAATTTTACATATCAATACTGAATAGGCTGGGGGACAAAAAAAGAGCCTTGGATGCATTGCAGAGCTTACCTTGCTATGGCAACAAACAAGAAAGTGTCCAATGTATCTTTAAATCTGTGGTGATGGTGGGGTATAATCGGAACTTTCAGTATTTTGTGGAGACCCACCAAATGTTGATTCAAAGTGAAAGGGGGTTTCAGATGAGATGAGCATACACTCACACACACAAAGATTAACGATCTCTTCTTACAAATTACAATCCCTCCGCATTTTTCTTTATTATGTAATAATAATAGTAGATAATAGATAAATTACAGCTTCAATTACATAAATTTTCTTCCTTTTTTTTTTTCTCTCACTTCCTCTGTCTGTGATCTGGGAAATCAAAATATAAAATCGGAAATGGGGGATTTGGTTTCATGAGAAATTGAGAATCTAAATCCATCTATCTAACCCAGCTGCCTTAAACATCCCTCTTTCTCTTCCTCTCTCTCTCTCTCTCTCTCTAAAATTTTTTTCTATGTTCCTAAAATTTTTGTGTTTCGCTCTCTAGATTTTCTAAATGAAATTAATTAATTAATCAATCAATGTACGAAACCTACTGAAAGGAAATCTTAACACTGTAGGTTCTTTTTCTTTTTCTTTTTCTTTTTTCCACTTAAAGATTTTTTTTATTTTTTCTCTTTTTTATTTTTTTGGTATTATTATTATATTCTGTAAAATTATTTTATTTTTTTGGAATAGACTTTGGGCTGCGGAAATAAACAAGTCAAGCCAAGCTGCCAATCAATGTTCCGCACGTGTAAGCTGTGGTAACACGTGTGACCGTGATTTGAACGCGCGGAGAAACGGCGCGTGAGGATGGCGTGGGCCAGTAGTATCGCCTCAGTGGCAGTGGTACGTGCCTCACATTTTCTTTATATTTTTTCTTCCATGTCTTCTAACTTTATTCGACGGCTCCTATGAGGATACTTTTAATTTTTTTAATCAATGATTTTAGATTCATTTTTAAGAGAAACAAAAAATAAAATAAACTAAAACATGATTGAGTAAAAAAATAATTAACTACTTTATTCTGTAGATGATTATATAAAATCATTTTTTGTATTTCCAATTAACTACTATATTATAATTGGGCTACGTCAACATTTTGAAAGAAGCCACACAAATTTCCTCATTTCTTACCCCACTTGATAGTACACGCTTAACCCAATGGCTTACATATCTTTGCTAATCTGACCAATAATTAAATAAAGAACTTTGCTAATATACGGTACCTAATCAACGAACTAATCACTACAAATGGTTGCAAAAACAAATCATAATAATATGTAAGAATGAATCTATAGAAATCAAAGAGAAGAGAAAAAGGAACGCTCAAAGACACAAGAAGAAATACAACATTTGAAATGACATTATAGTGGTTGAGTTTGTTGATAAGTACAATCAATATCTCTCGCACATAAGGCTTGATCTCCAAGACAAACTACTCGTTGACTTGACTACACAGTGCATCTTCCATTAGATCAAACCATACAAAAAAAATCAAGGGATTAGTTCAATTCCCATCATAGAATAAAGCAACAGGTGATCAATCATTATCCTTGTCTTGCATAGTGCTGGCAAACTATCAAGTATTGACTCACTGAAGTAACCTCCATGCTCCATTTGTAATGCTCTTTTTCTAAGTGAGCTCTAACTGATCAATTCCCATGGGGCAAAAACACTCTTTACTAATTACAGCAAATAATGGATGCTGCATTCCTCAGTCGCCACCATAAGCTGATGAACAATCTTAACGTATTGTCCTACCAGAAGTCAGAAGAGAGTTCCATTTCATTTCAATATAGTGTAACATCTGACCATTAAAAATAAGTGTTACAAAGTTAAAGTCATACTACTACTGAGTAAATTGAAAACAACCAACTCTAAAAGCAAATGCACTTGTCACATTAAGAGTTTTGGTTCAGAATGTTCCATTTCCAAAAGAAGATTAATTGGGAAAACTGTTTCCTCTCCCAGTCTCCCCAATTATCAACTTTAGCATCAGATGTTAGTCTGCTATGCACTAGCATATAGAAAGATTGAATAAGATTTATGAATATCAAATAAATTCAAATGCACCCTTATAAAGGATATGATCCTGTTATATTAGTCTCATGATATCATACCTTTCACAGACTTGGAAACTATACATGCATCTAGGTAATATGTTTCCTGTTCCACAAACAAATAAAAGAGTGAACAATATTAATTAATTTATTTAACAACTAGATCTACAATTCAAAATGGTTGTTACAAGACAAACTATCAGACATGAATGAAAAAAGTATACTCACAATCAATAGGATGTTTGTCAGTTTGACGAGATGTATAATGTGCTGATAATAAAAGCAGTGAAAGGAATGCACTAGCCACAAAAATCGCATCAAACCACCGGTGATAAAAGTCAAACTGAATATCACCACCCAACACGTCTGTTATAATAATCCTGCCAAGTGATTTAGATTCGAAATCATCAGGACATACATTTATGGTTTATCATGGAAGAAGTCCAATGACATAGGAAATACCTTTGCATTAGTCAAAACAGGAACAGAAAACCATGATATGGTCTATGAATACATTTGAGTTCAGTTCAAAAGAATAAAAATTTATTCAGCTGATTGTAAATACATGATCAAATGTTTACATACTATTACCAGCTTTGAGGCAAGTGACAATTAGCAAACATGCATGCTAATCATTAAGGGAAAAGACTATCCTCTGATAGTAATGTTGATAATCAGAAACATTACTTAGAAATGGTATCATCTTTGTTCCTAGTTTACCTGGTGGAAACAATCCTAAATTCCTAATTCATCACTTAAATTCCTTCCTGATTATGAGTAAGCTTGGATATGAATTTTTAACCCAAAAGATAAAATTTTTTACTAAAATAAATTTTAAAAAGATCATATAGTTGTATAATTCAAGATCTTTGTGACCAAAAAGACAACTGCAAAATTATCTAGAACCTTTCCGAAGTACACATTGCAACTCATACCTGTATTCAGTTGCTAAGCTTTTCCTGATCAAAAGAATAGAAGATAAAAAATACATTCCCATTATCTCTGATAGAAAGAGAACAACATTGCTTGAAGATCCACTTCCGACTCTTGAAACAGCGAAAAAGAACTGCATGAAGACAACAATGAGAAGAAAGGATGAAACTTGCTTTACAACAAGTTAGCAAGATAAAATACATCCCTTTACTTGTCTTTGCAATGAAAATTTTTTAAATGGGTCCTGAATGGAGAAGTCCTTCTAGTAATTGTAGGCTCATATAGGACTAATGCAAACCAAGTCCCTTCAGGGAATGCTTATTCTAGTATCAAATTCCACCTAGGCTGCTTTGCCTCAAGTTAAGCCTACCGTCCTATATATGTGTGTGTGTGTGTGTGTGTGTGTGATATGTATTATGTACGTATGTATATATGTTTTCTGGAATACCTTCATTAGATTTGTCAAGAATCCACGGACCGATATCACAACCAACATTCCGATGAATAGCAATGAAATGTACTGTAAAAACAAATACACAAGTACATAACAATATCAATAAAATGCAACATCAAATATATCACAATATTACACTAAAATTTATTGTTATTCATGTTTATAAATAGCAAAATAGATAGTCAACCAAAAGAGAATGATTTAATTTAAGTAAACACTTAAACCTGAAAAACAACAATAGACAAATCCACTGCAAATAATTGAATTGTATATAAAAAAAGAAACTTAAATAACAGCTTTCTTACCAAATTTATAAAGATAAGAATCCATCAGCTTGGGAGCCAGATTTGAAGAAAAACACTAATCCACTCTATAAAAGCTATACAATTGGCAAGAAACTAGACCCTAACCTGTGATAATAAGGCTGCATCTATTCCTATATCAAAGAACTGTAGGAATATTTTAATGATCATTGTGACAGGATCAACTGAACCAGCCTGCATAATATAACAAATATATTACCAAAGAAACACATTAGCAAAATAAAAATGTCAGTCCAATAGCTGGGATGATGCTATTCTTTTCCAAAAATATGAGCAAAAAGACGAACTCTTTGAGGAATGAAAGTTACCTGTTTGAACACCACACTTTGCAATGACTGCAAAGAAAGATTGAATCAATTAGCCACATTAGCTAGAACATATTCCAAAGTATCATGAGTTCTCACATTATTGCTCAAAGAAAAAAGTTATACTATTACTGTGGTCAAATGACATATTTTATCAACCCTTCAACCTAATTACCTAAAACAACAAATATAAAATCTTTCTTTCAGAAGAATGTGGTACTATTTGGAAAAATAAAATTAATTATAAATTAATTAAGAGTCCAGTAATATTGCTTTTAAATATAACCTGAAGTCCAACACTATTGCTCACAACCCATCCATGGCCAAACATGTACTATATATTCTATATAAAGTGAAGATATGAGAAAGGTTTGGTGCACAAGCTTTTTTTTTCCTTCTAAAATACCCTTTATTATATATAATTCATAAAAAAATATATTTTGCTATTTTTAAGATTTGAATCCAAGACCTCTTAGTTAGAGTGTAAGCTACTGACCAATGTCATATTATTATTATCACACGCATTTAATACACTGGTGCTCATAAAGTGGCAAACCTTTAGTTCAGCACTTCTTGTATCTTGTATCCACTAAAATTTTAATTTCAGCTTATATAATTCTAGCTTCCCTACATTACAATACCTTGATCATTTTATACACACAATATGCGGAACAAGCATAGCCAAGCAGGTTCTGCATGTGCCCTCTCCAAGTTCGAGAATAAGCAGCTGCTTCCTGCAACATCAGAACCAAATAACACTCAGTCAGTCATGTTTTTTCTGGAGAAATACAAGTCATATGCACACACATACATGCACATATGTATTTTGATAGGAAGTCAATTCCTAATTTGATCATTCAAGACAGCATATGCATTCCTCAGGCTCAAACTCACAATGTCAAAAGCCTACATTCGGAGACAGCATTGTCAAGAACCCATAATAATTTTAGCCATTGGGATAAGACCTCGGATTGTTTTTGAGGGGTGGATGAATTCTGAGGATTTGATATAACATATTAAAAGAGAGAAAGAAGGGAATATAAACATATGAGATGGAAAGAAGGAATCCTATCAAATAAAATAAACCTTTGCTTGTCGAAGCTCATAGATCTCCAAGAACATTTGCTTTGAAAGCTCTTCCAAAGCATTTACCTCTGCTTCCATGTCTTTGATATCTTCACATTAAAAATTAAAAAAAAGAAAAAAAAGATATGACATTCTTTATTTATGTCAAAATTAATACTAAATAAGATTATCAGATTAGACATATATTTTTAAAGTAATCCCACGAGCATATTAGCCAGAGTTAAAATATCCTAAAATTCCCACTTTCCTTAGCAAAGCCGACCTCTTTCAATTCTAAATGTTAGGAAACATGACTAACTTGATAAAGTTGTAAGGAGGACATATAGTCACAAATTCAAAATTACTTTAAACTTTGAAAGGCATTTTAAGAGTGAAATAAAACTTACCTTGCACCTTTTGGTCCTCTTGCACAGATCGAACAACAGTACCAACAATGCGTTTGAATAATGATCTAGCACTTAACTTCTGCAGCAACATAAAAAGTATAAATGATATGGAAAAAACTGTACCAAAAGTCCAAAACACTAAAGAACTAAATTCAAAGCATATTGTCTACTACAAAATTAACCCACATTAACCTGCCATTGCAAATCTTTATTTTTTTCTCAGGTGCTGTTAACATGCACCCTATATGAAATCAGAAGAATAAAGTTCACTTACTACAAATAAGATGAAATTATTTAGGAGTATTCGGTTGTATGAAACGTGGTGAAACTTATATATGTGACTCTTTCCCCTGCTATTTCTTATTGGATACAAAGGATAATGTTACGGTGAGGAGTGTTTTTAATGAAGAGTAAAGATTGCTCATTTTACAATAGAAAAAAAAAAAAAAAAGAAGAAGACAGCATATGCAATGTAAAATTTAGTTACAATCTTCACTCTTCACCAAAGAAATTCTCGATACAAATGTGTATAAGGTGCTTTGCTAAATGGTAACTACAAAAGAAACTCTATAACATGTAGCATAGCAACAATCACTTTGATCTTTCCCTATTCTTTCTGAGATAAGTAGCAGATCAACCAATGTCATTGTTATCTTCTCTAAACCATAAATGCAAATGAAAATAACAGGTTTTAACTCGTACTCAATACACTTAAGCTCAGTATTTTCTGTCCTCTATTGCTACTTTACAGAACTTATTATCTTTCCCCAAATGCACTTTGATTAAAATGAACAAACAAGGTTCAATTCAAAGGAAATAATAATAATAATAATAATAAATAACAGAAAACCTCGTCAGCTCCTTGAGTTTGGTCAATCTCAATTTGGGAAAGAATAATCTTCTTCTTCTTTGCTATGCAAGTCTCAATGGACTGCATTAGTTGTCTTTCCAAGGACTTGATCTCAGACTCCTCAATCTCTCTAAACAGCAACATAAACACAGGCTTTAGACTTTAACATACAGAAGGAAATTAGCCATGACATGATGTTAATGGAATGAATAAGCATCTAACCTGATGAAAAGGGACAAGTAACTGAAGGGCAAGTTAACAGCACCGAAACCGGAGAGAACAGCCATGACGGTGACACCAATGACCCCAATTCGACTAACAAGCTGAGGCATAGTGAAGAATCCTTTGTCAGGGGAAGGCATAGGGAAGTGAATTCCCATTCGCCAAAAGGCGTAGAGGAAAGCGAAGAGGAAGATAACGGCTCCGAGTGCGGCCCTCTCGTTCCTGACGGCGTTGTTCTTGAGCATGAGGTAACAGTGGTAATAAGGGAGCATGAACACGAGCAGGAGAATCAAGCAGAACAGATCGAGCTTCCAGTTGATGACACGTGCCTGTTTGGAGAGAATGGGAATGATCTCGAACAGAACGAGTTGGAGGAGATTGCAGGAGAAAGCGAAGACGACGGAGAAGATGATCTGAACGAGTGCGCGCTTCTCTTCGTACTCTTTGTAGAGGCGGCGGTTCAGGAACCACAGCCCCGCCCAGCCGAGAAGGCACAGCGATCCAACCACCACCACACCTTCGTAAATCGTTCTTCCCCAACCCATGGTGGTTACGTTAATCTCTATTGCTATTATTACTTTCTGTGATTTCTAATTCAAGAAGAGCTACTTGTGAATTGGATCTTCTTCTTCTTCTTGTCTCTGGATCTAGCTCTGCAGTTCATGCTATCGCTACTGAACCAACACTTCACCGTCGTTAGAGTACCGTTCAGCGAAGATTTGAGATTTGGCGGAGATATGATACGACACCGTTTTAGATGAAGATGAAGATGTGATAGCTAAAATGCGAGTCATTAAAACATAATTAAATATAAACATATCTTTACCTGATTAGTCGTTATAAATGTTATACATGAAACGATTAAATAAATAAAAGTCAATTTAAAAAGCATAAAACACACTAATATAGAGTTTAAATTGAATGTATTGGATTTCAAAGAAGTAAATTTACAAATTAAATTTAAGAAATAATCATATTATATGTACACTTTTTTTTCCAAGTCAAACCTAATGAATTTTGTTCACTCTCACTCCATGCGAACGAACATAGTATTACTACTAGAACGAATAGAAAATTTAAAAATAAACGAACATGTTTTAAAACTTATTTATATCAACTATAAAAACATGTTTGTTATACATATAAATCTCCATTCGTACAGTGTGCACATGAACAATTTGATTGGACTCGGTTGAAAAAATAGGTGCAAGTATAAAATTATTGTTTAAGAAATATATTGGAATTTGAACTTGGCCACTTGGACTTGAATATAATTCTGGTCACAGAAATTCTGCCGTTAATATTTACAAAAGGTTTTACTTTTATATTTTTTAAAAAATTATGAATTTAATTTTGATGTCCTATGTTTTGTTTTACTCGTTCATCCAATTATATAACGCGACCTTAGCAAAAATGGAAAATTTGAAACATTATGTATAATTTTCATGTCTTTCCAACTTTTTTGAACTTGAACTTACCAAGAGAAAGAAACTGCTTGGATTCAGAAAAGGAAATAGTATTTGTCATGCACTCTTCTCTTGCAGAGAGCCCCAAGCCCCCAAGGGATGCATTAATTCACGAAAAAACAGTAGCAGATTCATTCAACATACATTAAATTAAATCATTACATGCAAATTGTTGAAGGAATATATAAAATCCACCCCACTAGATGAGGTTCCACAGAGTTGTAGACAATTTCCTCAGCATGAAGTGCACAAACCTCATAGCTAAAGAGACTAATGAAAATAAAAGCAAAAAAAAGGACATAATTGGAGCAAGCATAACTAAATAACTTGGTTTATGTTTGGTCCTGGCAAAACATTACAGCCCCAGTACTGAGAAAAAAGGACAGTTGCTGAAAAACATGAATACATAGATCATTGTTCTTAGTTCTCTGCAACAATATGCTGTTGGTGGAATCACTTGACCTTATTTAGCCTCACCATGCGTGGATTGTGAGCTGGCTGTAGAGAAGTTCGAAGCTGACATTGGAATGGACATGGATAGCTGAGTTGCTTCCAGACCAGACCATGAATCCCTGCTCCTAGGCCATTCATCAAAGAAAGGTCGAAGAGACTGACCCTCATGCTTCACAGATTCACCCGAGGCATGTTCATCGGATAAATATGAATTCTGCAGATAATCTCCTGGCAAAATGGAATTGTTGTTTGATCTTGATGTTGAGAAGGAGGCAACTCTGGTTGGCATCAATGTGTTTTCCAGCTGCGTTTCCATCCGAAGTTCCTTGTTGCTTCCTAAAGCTTTGGAAAATAAACTCGGTTCACCACCCTCTGATTTGTTTCCTTGAAGATACCTGTTTGTTTCAAATAAGACTAGCCACAATTTAATGGGAGAAGAATGCTGATACTTCTTGAAGATTCTTCAATCTCCTTTACTTAAAATCAGAACCATAATCACAATGATAATGAGCAAAAACAACCAAATACAAGAAATGCAAGCCTATGGAAAAAAAGTTTACTATATGCAAGCCTATGAATTATGCAATGAAGAAATAACCCTTGAAATACATAAGCTTAAGATTATATCATTTATATGAAGAGATTGCTAACTGCTAAGTGGAAATCCCATTTAAAAAGAATGATTTAGTATCATTGAAACTTCGAACACAGAGGGGAAGCAGCGGTGTTTAAACCAACAGAAGTTAAGTCTTCTCAAATTGTAAAGTCGTCTTTAAATTAAAGCATTTCTATAACAAACTTACAAACTCAGCTATTCAATCATGACCTTGTACAAGATCAATTCCATTAATTTTTAAGAGAATAAGAAGTAATTTATATTGTCTAATCAGCTCATTATGTATAAAACTTAGAATGCAAATTATGCTGTCCAAGTGTCCCTTATCCTAGGATTACAATCCTCTAAAGTATATGCACTGCACTTAAACAAAATGAACTACCTACACTTCAAGCTTTAATGAAAACATAATCAACATAAATGCACCATTATATGCATTAGATATCATATGTATAGCAATCATATAAAAAGCAATCAAAAGTGATAACAAAGGAATAAAGGAAAATGCAACACATCCTTTATTTTTCCCAAAAAGAAAGTTGGACATTACTTTTCCATTATCCCCACGTGACAGATATTGCAGCAAGCTAGCAGAGCCACATGTTAGGCTCTTAGCATCTTGGGATGATTAGAATGTAATTCACATATAAGGAATAAAACAAGCAAGGGATAAAATGGAAGGAAATTAAATGACCATATCTTTCACTTATAAAATTTCGAAGGAAGCGAAAAAGTAATTTGAATTCATGAGAGCTTTCATATCTACCTACTCCATATGTCAGAGTATCACCCCCACAGAACAATATGGAACAAAAACTAGTTATTTGACAGAAGTTTGGATTAGAAATAGAGTGATTAGTTCCCACTTCAAAATGGGGGGAAAAACAAACACACACGATTATGACAGAAGATGAAGAAAATCCAGGTAGCTGACACCTCTTTTCTTCCTTTGACAAGTTGCAAAATAAATGTTATTAAATACATGAATATATGTACTTCAATCTTCTGCACTCTGCAGTGATATCATTGTAATGAATTCTAATGCTTTTGCATCTTTGCAGAAAATTCAGCAGATGAAATAGACAAGGGAATACAACAACACAACCCCACCATTCTCAAAAATTGCCAAAAGAATTCAAAGTCTGCATGAACATGAAGACATCAGGGCCCATAACAGTTATTAGAATAAAATAGCCATTGAAAAGGCTGCCATTCCAGCATCAAATGCTTAGCAAAAACTACCAAGTATGGCAGGGAATTAGGGGAAAAACAAAGCATATCATGATCTACCTAACAAAATTTCATCTGCATAGAGATAGAAATCAAACAAGTACATCAAATTCAGATAACAGCATTTGAACTCAACAAACTTGTTTGATGTATTATTCCTCTTCCAAGCAAGCAACTAATAAAAATGGCCATACCTGTATTCTCTGCTTGGAATCCCATAGGGTATCGAATCCAAATGATAGTGTGTTTGTTCAGCTCCAGAACCAGTAGTACCTTGGGGATTAGCAAAGCTAATTGTGTTAAGGCTCTGGTAATTTCCAGTTCCACTGGTGCCACCAGTTGTAGCAGTCAGTGATGTCACAGTGGATGATGACTGTGTCGTAGATTGTGATTCCACAGGCTTTCTTGAACGGTTGCGGCCACGGTGCATGTGTCGCTCACAGTACTTGGAGTCTGGGTATGCTTCCTTAGAGCACCTCCACTTTTTCCCATCAGTCCTCCTGCATCGACCTGGCTCCGGGTCCACCTTCTTCCCGTAGAAAGAACAATAACTCACTGCAAATTACATGCACTGTTAGTTATGCATGTCTTCTTTATCACCATTTTCTAGAAAAGCCTAAAGTCACAAATAAGTCACACACTGCTGGCAGCAGATCAATATAGACAAACAAAACCTCTAAGTACAAATCTACATGTTATGAAGTCCAGAGAAGCATATTTGATTCAGTGTCTACACAGAAAATTTATAAACATAATTTACCAGCAAGACTGTTACAATAACATAAAGCTGCAAAGAGGAGAAATAAAAAAAGAAATCACAAATCTGCGTTTCTCTCTCTCAATAATCCAATTAATCCAGGAAGAGAAGTAAATCCATGCCACTGATAAAGTATGTTTAATTACAATCAAATACTAATTAAACATATGCTGCAGCAAATCGTGTAGGTCTTTAAGGTACAAAGGGGGCAATAACCATCCTTGTTGATTGTTCAAGGGTGGAAAACAAAGTCAGTGGTGTCAGTATCACACAACATAAATGACATGAGATTATCATTTAGATATTCAAGAAGGGCCTAACAAAACAAAGATTGAGAATATCTATATATCTATATAATATTATATTATATGAGGGGAAAAAAAAGAAAAGGAGTGAGATTTAGAGAGAAGAGAGAACTCACAAGCAGGGTGGTGGAAGAAGGAATGGGAAATGGAGTCAAAGCTCTTCTGAATGGGGATAACAAGATCAGGAGGAACAGGAAGACCAGCCACCATGTACTTGTAAATCAGAGCTTGATGCTCAAGTTCCTGCCACTGAGACACTGTGAATGGCGACCTGCTATTACTACTCATCATCCCTGCCCCACCACCACCACTACCACCACCAACACCAACTCAAACTCCACCGCCTCCACCAGTGCTATTTATGGCTTCCACACCAAAAATCAAACACGTGGGGTGCACACACAGATCCAACTTTGTCTTGTCGGAAGCATATATGATATATATAATAAGGGAGTGTAGTATGAGAAGGTGTACTAGTTCTTACTTGTATTGTGTTTAGGGAAGGAAGGAAGGACTAGTGTTGTGTTTAGGCAATGCAATACAAAAGCTATTTGCTATGTATGTGTAAGTGTAAATGTGTTGGACCAAGAACCAAGAACAAGAACAAGAACAAAGACCAAGTTGAAGTCTTCAAGTTTTGTTTTTGCTTTGTCCTTTTACTTTTTTATTTATTTTTTGTTTGTGTGAGTGAGGTGAGGTTACTAGTACTTTGGGGTTCCTTCCTTACTCACTTTTATTGCAAGCAAAGCCTCTTCTCAAAAATCTTTTCTCATCTACATCTACTCTTCTATTATTACCATCATCACTCTTCACCTAATTACTCCTTTCCCTCTCTCTCTCTTTCTACTTTTTTCATTCTTAAGGCACCATCTTTTTTACTTTGCTACCTTAATACCATCAACCATCTCACACTTGTAAACATCCTCCTAGTACGTTTGTCTTGTCTTCTTTCCAAACAGCAAATCTTAATATCAACTAAGATGATGAGCCAATTTATGTTGGTTGGTAAAGGAAAATAGTGTGATTAATGCCATATCAATTATTGATTAGTAGCATTTTGATGATGTTACAAGTAACAACCAAGAATTAACACAACTTTAATGAACAATGAAAGTTAGATGAAGTGAACTAGTCTATTCCATTCTTTCACCTGTCCTTCCATTCTTGTATTTTGTTTTTTTGAGAAAAGATGCTTCCACTTCAGTATTATCTCTTATCAAATCTTTTTAATAACAAAATTGGAAAATGAAAAAATATATATAAAATTATGTATATACGTCAACGGTACTACGTTCGAAATGAAAAATATTATCATTCAAATGAAATCAAATAATGACTCACATAATATATGAATTATTATCTGTGACTTATTTACCATTATTATAAATATATTGGCTCTCAAATATATTAGTTCAAACTACTTCTCCTATATGATAAAATTGAGAAAAGTAAAAGGTTTTATGTACGTATGAATGGAAATAGATCAGGTATGTCATAGTATCAGTGTTTCTAGTCGATCTTAAATTAATCTTAATCATAATCATAAAATATTTTTATAATTAACATCAATTGTTAATTATAATAGTGTACGGATGTATGTATGCATGCATGCATGTGTAATGAGATATTCACATGTGGTGATGTGTTCCCTTGGCCTTTACCCACCACTTGCTGCCACCCCTTTAGCTGACAACAACCACACGTGATGGGCCGGGGAAGGGCCGGGCCCATAGGCCCAAAGCACCAAGTGATAATGATATTTGGGGGAATGGCCAGCGTTGGAGGAAACCACCCTTTAGTTGCCGGAATCCAGGTAACATTCGGTGTGGGACCTAAACACAGTGTGAAAAAGCCGAAAATCACAAACAAAGATGTGGTCCAAAATCAATGCCTTAGTCTTAAATGCTCAAGATTCTAGTTTTTGGGGTTCTGTATCAAATATCACACTGCCTGTGTACCATGTACCTTCCTCCTGTGCTGTGTAGGGACTCCATTATTATTATTATTATAGATAAATAAATGAATGAATGAGTGAGTGAAAATACTTGGTCATGGTCATGGTCATGGTCATGGTTATGGATGTGTTAAATTATTCGTTACTAGCTAGGGAACCCATGCTTTATTTTCTCATTCAAGCATGGACCACACTCACACCACACCTATCTTGAATTTAGCACCTACCATTTTTTTCTCTGTGTGTTTTGTGCTATGTGCTTCTTGGATTCAATTGTCTCTAAGGAGAACCGACAGCTCCCACGTTGAGAGCAATGCTAAGAGGTTGATAAAAAGAAAACACATCATCATCAAGAAATGAATATATTTATTTACGTTTGTTTTTTTGGTTAAGGAACCTCACCATGAGAATAACACAAAACAGGAACAACTGAACAAGTCACCCCCAATAGCAAGCAAATCATCGCTTTTTTTCTTGTCCTATAAAAATTTCCACAAAAGTCACAACACAATTGGTTTATGTTTTTGTTAAGTACGAATACTTTATGTTAATTGCTTTATTTGCAAATTTACATCTGTCTTGGCTCCACCTAAATGCTGGAAGAGATTTGTATGACGAAAGTTCATCTATTAAATTAAATGTGCTAAAATGAAAAAAGTTATAACAACCAGTTTTGGATATAGTATAGTACAACCCGTGAGAATTGGGATAAGATTTTCTTCAACTATACATTAGCACATACACGTGTCACATGTGTTATCTTCACAATATCATTATGTGATATATGTGAATCACCCTCTTTCCTTTGGCTTTCATTATCCAGAGCATTTTATACTTTTTTTTCTTCTAAATTATTATATAACTTTGGTTTTTTTTGGTAGACTGCATATTGGTGATCTAGTGATCTAGTCTAGTCTTTCTTCTTTTGGGCTTAAGCCCGAACAACAATAACTCTATTTTGGACTGGAACAACGACAACTTTGAAGAGGTAGATCTATGTTTTGTAGGAGTTTTGCTAGCAAATGGCCCAACCTAACAGAGGCTGTGGCGTAATGGAGTATGACAGGCATGAGCCATGAACATTAGTCCATTACCAAATAATATGGGCCTTATTATTTTATTTTGGTATAAATATGATCCAATTTCGAAGGATTTTTAGGTAGTTACACAATACATTTTTCCAAAGGCCCAAACATCATACGATTGTCCTAATTTCGATTTGCTTTCCATAATCCAGAGATATATTATTTTTTCTCCCTATGTCTATTTGTCAAAGTTATTACCTATTAGAAGATTTTTAATATTTGTCTTTCAAGAGTGCTACATAACCAATAAGATTTTGACCAATATCAACCAATAAATATTGGGTTGGTTATTAATTTTAAAAAAATAAAACTAATTATCCAAAAATATTAAAATTAATTATCCAAAATTATTAAAATTGATTGTCTAAATTTGAAAAAGATAATGTCGATTGATATTATTCACAAAATATTTACCACTAAATAATTTCTATTTAAGTAAATGTTTAGTGTTCAAATTTTATGTAACGATTTATTGGTTAAGACATATTCCCTAAAAAAGTGTTCGTTTGGATTGATTATTTTTAAGGAAAAATAATTTTTTTAAAAAATATATATTTTTATTAAATTTGAATTATTTGGATGGATTTTGAAAAAAAAGTACTTTTATTTTAAAAAATAAATTATATGTTTTTTTAAGAAACCAATAATACGTTGTTTTTTAAAAAATAAAAGGAAGAATAATTTTTATTAATAAAATATTTTTTTAAATAAGACATAAAAAAATAAATCCCCTTCCTCTCTTTATAATAGGAAAGCACTAATAGTTCATTGCTTGACAAATATCAAGCAATGATAAAAAGAGAGCACTAATAGTAAATAAAAATTTTGAATTTTGAATCTAAAACATTGAAGGGAATTTAAGCAATGAATAAATCAAAATAAACAAATAAAAATCTACTTTTCAATTACAATAATATTATAATAATAAAATTGAAACGAAAATAAAAATTGGAAAAAATTTTTGTTATTAATTAAAAAAATTTGGATTTTTATTAAACCTAATAAGTACACGGCTAAATTTTCTTTTATCAAAGTATAGGTTAATTAATTGACAAGTGTCTAATTTAGTAAGTTGATCTAAAAATATTATGATTTAGCAAGGTTAAGAGAACCGGACCGATTATTGAACCGGTGGAGTGACTGGTTCAAGGGTTTAAAGGTTCGACCGAGGTCGAACCGTGATCGGATTGATTTACTTAAATATATAATAAAATAATTTAAAATTATTATAAAATTATTAAAATATAATATTATTAATTTTTTACTAAAAACCGCCAAAAAAATGGTCTGATTTTATTAGTTCACCAGTTTTTGATCGATTTGACAAGTTTTTTGACTGGTCTTTTGCAGCCAGTTTTTACCATGAACTGGACCAAATAAGGAATCGATTTCCGGTTTTTCCAATTGAACCGGACGGTCCGATCCGATTTTCAGAACACTGTGATTTAGTGATTACAAAATGGTTTAGTAATTTTATTTTTTTAATAAAAAAAAACATTTTTTTCAATTTGTGTTTTGTTCAAGGTGCATGTAAAAAATAAGACGTAATAAATCTATCATTAACCTTAAATATTTTAGTCATTCAAATAACATCATAAAAAAAATTAAAACAGATATGCAAATCGATTCGACATTCCACGCATAAGTACTCTAGTCTTTTTAAAAGTTATTCCAAAGTAACCCTAAGGGCTTGTTTAGGTGAGCTTTTCGTAAAAAATCTTTTTTAGAGTTATTTTTTTTAAACGATCTTTTACAAAAGTGAAAGTAATTTTGTGTTTGGATATCTTATATAATAATATCTTTTTACTTGTCAATTGTATTTGAATACAATAATATAAAAAAAATTTTTGTTTATTTATTATGTTAAAATAACTTTTTCCTCAAAAAAAAGATCTTTTAAAAAAATATAAAAAAATATTTTTTTATTTTATTAGTACTTTTACTTTTACTATTACAAAACACGTTAAAAAACATTAAAAAAAAATTTTTTATCAAAAAAAGATTTTTTTTAGCTCCAAACAAGCTCTAAATCAACCATAAATAAAAGTCACATGAGGCGGAATTAGTGTTTACTCAATCATTTCTTAAAACAAAATAGCAAAGCAGGTGAAATTTTTTTACAAAAACCATGGAATCGGAACCTTGATTTGAATCCCTAGATTGGGTTGCAAAAATAGATGAGAGGTGGAGGCAAATGAGTGGGAATTGAGAATTGAGATAGCTGAATTGGGCGAATCTAATTCCACAGTAATCACGCATCACACAATATATTAACGTGTTATACAGCTAACAGCTATGGTATCCATACGCGTCACCTCAATCCAACGCTCTCCCTTCTTTTTCTCTCCTTCTTCCTTTCTCTATATATTTGCATCCCCAACCCTGTCGGTGCTTAATCCTCGCTCTAACGCTCCATCTTTGACTCTCTTCCCCATTCAATTTCTAACAACCCCATTTCTCCATTCTAGTCCAACAACACTCTGGTACTCTCTCTTTCCCTTTCGTTTCAGATTTGATTTGATTTACCTTCTTCTCATGCTGCATTCAAGTTTGGATTTTCTTTTTCCTTATGGATTTGTATGATTGAATGAATGCTGGATGATAATTGACTTGTTTATATTACATTATAGCAATTGGGTCTTGAAAAAGACTGGATTTTGGATTTGTTTTTGTCCTCTGTTCTTCTGTGCACCCCATGTGTTTGATGTTTTGATTCATATTTGTATTGATATTGTTGTGTTGGGGGGTGTGGACAGGGAAGCCCATTGATCATTTGGTGAGAGATGAGTTTTAGTAATGGCAAGATTCACCCTGCAAATGGTGCTTCTGCTGAGGGGGAGAAGCCCTTCAAGATCTTTGTAGGGTATGATCCAAAAGAAGACATTGCCTATCAGGTATGCCGCCACTCAATCTTGAAAAGGTCCTCAATCCCCGTTGAGATCATCCCAATTAAGCAATCAGATCTGAGGAAGAGTGGCCTGTATTGGCGTGAGAGAGGCCAATTTGAGAGCACAGAGTTCTCCTTTTCAAGATTCTTGACACCTTGTCTGGCCAATTATCAAGGTTGGGCCATGTTTGTGGATTGTGATTTCCTCTACTTAGCAGATATTAAGGAACTAAGGGACTTGATTCAGGATAAGTATGCCATCATGTGTGTTCAGCATGATTATACTCCAAAAGAGACCACAAAGATGGATGGGGCAGTGCAAACTGTGTATCCTAGGAAGAATTGGTCTTCCATGGTGTTGTACAATTGTGGCCATCCCAAGAACAGTGTTCTAACTCCTGACACTGTTAATTCACAGACTGGTGCTTTCCTTCACAGGTTTCAGTGGCTTGAGGATGATGAAATTGGTTCAGTCCCATTTGTTTGGAACTTTCTTGAAGGGCATAACAGGGTTGTTGAGAATGATGCAACCACTAAGCCAAAGGCAATCCATTACACTCGTGGAGGGCCATGGTTTGATGCATGGAAGCATTGTGAATTTGCTGATCTATGGCTGAATGAAATGGAAGAGTACCTCAAGGAATCCAAGAAAGAGATCACCAAGTAGGTTCTGTTGAACCTTGGTGATGGTATAATAGAATGCATTTGTCATACTCATTTGTTACAAAGAATCAGTTGTCCCTTGTGTATTATTCTTTTATGTCAAATTCGTTTATGCAAAAATCTTATGACAGTAGGAGTATAACCACTGCTAGTCCATAATATGTTGTCTTGTAGTTAAGTATTCTTTATTGTATTACATTACATTTAAGTTGGCATTTCAGAGTAAATGCTTTTCATTGGCTATGTCAATTTTTTATTTGTTTGATGATGACCTTTGATGGGTCTTTTAGAGATATAATATAAGTACCACTATGTAATGACTATATTTAAATGAAGCCTTTTTCACTATGTTTAGTGTTTCATATTGTACCAGTAGTATGTTTTTCAGCCATTGCCTGAGGCATAGTCTGTGTTGGGAAGGGGAGAGAAATAGATTTGCTGTCAATTGTACAGACTACAGTTGATTGATTTTATTATTATTATGAGCTCAGGCAATAACATTCACATCTGAGAGTAATCCCACACAATAAATAGTGTGGAAAGTGGAAATAACTTATTAGTTTCGAGAGATCAAGGGGGAAAAAAGGGTAATTGATTTAATAATTTTCTTATACTATACTGCAGCTCATTGTTTTTTAAAGACTTGTATCTCAAGGTTACTACTGCATATTGTGTTGAATCATGCAAGGAATAGCATATATAAGCTCATGAATTATTATTCTATCAAATTACTCATTCAAACAATATTACTGAATTTTATATGTCTGGCCTGAGAAAGGGATGAATTCGATTCAATTTTTTTTTTTTTGACATCAATTCGATTCAATTCAAATAGCAAAGTTTGGATGATGGGCTCAATTACTGTTATCTACTATCTAGTGTTAAATTTTAACTTGTTTGCAATTACAGAGCGTCAACCACCTTGAGAGGTGCAAGTTAAGATGATGGACCAGCCCAGTATGTAAGCCCACAACCCAGTACGATGTTAGGAATTGGACCACATTACTATTTGCAATGTGGTTGTGGTTGTGGCTGCTGCTTAGTGGTTGGTGTTAGTGATAAATCATACGATAGATATTTTGTTTGTTTTGCTAAAGAAGTGAACACGTTACATTGATTTTGATGGATGAAAATGATTTATTATTTTGAAACATAAAAAATATCAATTACTTAACAAAATGCAATACACAAAATAAATTCAATTAAGAGTCTAAGAAGGATGGTTTATCAAGATATGAGTATTGAAGGAGTTAGTCAACCCGCGGGGGGGGGGGGGGGGGG
>JASCZI010271943.1:10251-25738 GCA_036250425.1 Stylosanthes scabra
CAATTTCTCTTACTCTACTGAGACTCTTTTAGGATTTCCTCATGGTACTTCTCTTATAATCCGCTAATCTTTCGGAAGATGGATTCCTCAAGTCCTCTCTCCTAAGGGTCATTATGCAACCTCTTCTTTATTTCAATTTCTTTTTCTCCAATCAGTTTTCATTGTTCCTTTTTATTGGGGGTTTTTCTTGACTTTAAATGCTCTATTACAAAGCGGTTCTTTAGAGTGGGTGTTCAATCGATAATCCCGAACCAGTTGGCTCAAGTTATTAAGTGATAAAGCATTCCTCAGATTTACTTACATAAGCCTCTTTCCTTGAACAATTGCACCACAAGCATATAACATGGGAGAACTCTTTAAGTTTTTCTTTTCATTTCATTCTTTTCCCAGTCATTGATGCTCAAAGCCTTAATTATTCTCAATTTTTCTGATTTGGAGTTTTCCTTTAACATCTATAAAGAAGTCACATAATAAGCTCTCTAGAGGATTTCTCAAAAGGAAATTCAGTTCCTAATCAATCAAACAAAGCACAATTTGTAACCACAGAAGCTCTCTTATTGAGTGTCCATGCAAGCATTACATCTTTCAATGCATACAACAATTTAGCACTTGCTTTGCCTAAGATCACTCAAAACAAAACATGGCATTTATTCAATTAAAATAGATAAAATAAGAAGACCAAAGGAATATAAGCACACAAGAAAACAAGCATTTAGAAGATGAGACAATTTTTCAAGAGGACAAAAGAGAACAGAATACCTCCCTTTTGTTTTGACCCTCTTGCATTTTCTTTCTGTGCTAACTTTTTCAGTCATCATCTTCTTCTATTCTTCTTCATTTGTCCTTATTTTGCTTTCTTGCTCTTGATGAAGAAGATGTTATTTGAGTGTGAATGGAGTATGAACGGAAGAACATTCAAAACCAACACCAAACTTAAAATTTTTGCTTGTCCCTAAGCAAAAGAAAAGAGAAAACAGAGAGGAAGAAGTGATAGGGTAAGGTGAAAAATGCAATGAATGAAGGATGCACGGTGGGACACCAAACTTGGTGTGAAAACACCAAACTTAGTGTGTAAATATGCAATGAAATGTTATGCAAGATGGTAAAATTCATAGGGAAAATGGATGAATGGATTAGAATGCTGAATGCATGCAGTGGACTTTGCGTTATACGTGTGTGTGTGGCTGGATGAATTTGCCCACGTTTGACGTGAGGTTGTCACATATAACGTGCAGCCTCTGTCAAATTGGGGCTTGATGCTCTAATTCCCCCTGTTTGACGTGAGACTGTCACATATAACGTGTAGCCTCTGTCAAATTGGGATTTTGATGAATGAATGCCCCACGTATGACGTGAGTTGTGGCGTCATACGTGGGAATTAAAATGCATGAATGAGTGTGGGGCAGTGAGCACACGTTATACGTGACTGTGGCACGTTATACGTGGGGCTCTTGCCTTGTTTGATGATGAAGGGCAGTGAGCCCACGTTATACGTGAGTGAATCACGTTATACGTGGGGTTCTTGCGTCAATGTATGAATGCAGTTGCTCTGTTTTTCTCCCCTGTTTGTGATGAATGTTGAGAGGCTAATGCTAAAGCTAAAGCTATGCTAATGCAAAGGCTGGGTGTCGTCCCGCTTGACTAAGTGATAAGAGCTACAAGGGCTGGGTGTCGTCTTGCTTGACTAAATGATAAGAGCTACAAGGGCTGGGTGTCGTCCCACTTGACTAAATGATAAGGGCTACAAGGGCTAGGTGTTGTCCCGCTTGTCTGAGAACTAAGCTTGAAGGCTAGCTACCTAAAGGCTGTAACGATCATCCTGTTCCTCCTGTCGATGCGGTTTATTACTTATTGCGCTATTTGCTGGTGACGGGATCCTCACCCTTTGATTTGAGTACCTGGGGTACCATTATGCTACATGTTTTAGCCAACGGAACATGGCTGCTTTGGATCAGCCAAGGATCCACGATATTTGACAGTGAGTGAACCATACTTGGGTTTATCCTTAAGTAGTCGTCGGGTGCGGGAAGTAAACCGACGCATCAGCTCATGGCCTGCACTAGGACCAGGCATGCATCATACTTGTTTGCGCATTTGATTGTGTGTGTTTACCGCATTTCATTGCCTTGTTTGTCTTGCTTGTCTTGCTTGTTTGTTTGCCTTATTTTACCTTGCGTGTTTGTCCGAGTCGTTCTTCTTGAGTCTCTGTTCTGCTTCATTATCTGTTCTGCTATCTGTTGTCGCTATCTGCTTCGCTCTGTGCTTCGCTATGTGCTTCACTGCTATCGGTTACTCTACCTACGTGGCGTGAGCCCCTAGGATAGAGTAGTTGACCTAGGAGTCAACTGGGAACGATAAGTTCTCACCCCATTTTATTTCTTTAACCCACGCGTAGATGGGAAGTGACGTTATCTACTACGAGTACGAGAAACGCGAGAAGTTCGAAGATTACGATATGAAAGCTGATACTGAGCTGGGAACCTTCAAGATTAAATGTTACCACTTTGACGACGAATCTTTCGTTTATCCTCTCCATAGTGTTCGGTTCGACCCTGATCGTCCGTACGAGATTCCGATCGAGGCGCTGATGGCTGACAAGATTCTTAGTGCATCTAAGGACGAGAAGTCATCTACCGAGAGACCACATTCGTCCAGACGTCCTTCGTCGTACTGCTCTCCGAGAATAATGCCAGTAGCTCAACGCGAACATTCCACATCTTTCGTCAAGAGTACTCGCTCTTTCCGCCGTGGTACAACTAGTAGCTCAGTAAGGGAGCCGAGGAGTTGGGAACTCATTGCGCCATCCGAGGATTGGATGTGTGATGCCAATGACGAAAAGGAGATTGGAGGGGTGGAACCCTCTAAGAAGGAAGAGTCTAGTGAGGAAGATCCGGAGATGGAAGAAGAGGAACAGGAGGAAGCAGGTTGTCATGAAGATAGGATTCCTGCTACACCTTCTCTACCCATGGATATAGATGCCAAGGAGGACTACCAACGTTATATCGAAGAACTGGGACGTGCTCCTGAGTCTTCTCCTCTTCATAGCAGCCAAGCATCTATACCCGATGAGCCAGTGGAGACCGCTGACCGACAGTCTGTTAGTCGCGATGGTTCGAGCTACAACCTGTCCGGAGTCTGGCAGTCACAGTCGTCGAGTCCGAGATCTTAGAGTGCCTCGCTTGCTAGAACAATAGAGGCATAGGTGTTGTTGTCGTTGTTGTTGTTTATTTTCTTTTTCTAGTCTCGGGTCCTAGTTTAGGAGACCTGTGTTTGAGAGGTCAGGCCGGGAGATCCTATTATAGTTTGGTACCTAGAGTCTGTAAGAATAGTGTTGTCTTATGTGTTGTATATATTATCTTGGGATTTCTTCGTTTAAGAAGGAATCGTTATCTATATACATTGCTTATTTATATTGTTTGATGTGCTAACGCTTTTCACGATAGGCTACTATATAATAATATGGTATAGAGTTTTAGAAATTTTTAGGTTAGGAAATGTGGCATCTCAATCGTAGGCGCTGTGCACGGTGTTGAAAATTGGGGTGTTACAACGTTCCTCTCGTTTCTTGATCTACACATATGTGCTGCAACCCATCAAGATACATTTTCTTCTTCTCCCCATAAAAGCTAATACTTCCCGGATCTGAAGCTCTTTCTTTGAACAAAATCATTCCCTCACCACTGTGATTCCCTGCAGAGATTTGAACCTTCAAAACACCATCAACCATAAAGGCACACAAAATACACCACATAGGAAAAACACAACAACCACAGATGGGTTAACGATTAACTACTACAACCGATGGCCACTACCGAAGGCGCGACGAGCTACAAACGGCCAAGCCGTCGGTAATAGAGTAAGTGGCGTTGGCAATAATAGGACCTTTGGTTGAATTTTCGAGGGAGATCGTTACCGACGGCCAAGCCGTCGGTAAGCCGTTGACAGTGCTTCGCGCCGTTTGGCGGCTCGACGTGGCTCAGACACCGACGGCTTAGCCGCCGGTAAATTTAGAATATTATAATAATATTACCGACGTCTGAGCCGTCATTGAGTCAGCTTTAAAATATTTTAAGAATATTACCGACGCTAAGCCGTCGGTTGTGCAAAAACGGGTTTTCAATAACGGCCAGAATGTTACCGACGACGTGGCCGTCGGTGATGAATTTCAAATTCATTAATATTATCGACGGCCTAGCCGTAGATACGAGAATATTAAATTTCGAATTCATTATCTACCTTTGATCCCTAGGCTCCAACGACTTTACGCCTCAATGAGTTCTGCCCCTCACATGAGGTGGCATTACGATAACCATAGAACATATGACATCATGACCCACCCTTCTCATGCTAGGCAGTGGCTTGAATTCGATAAAATGCACCCTAACTTCGCATCTGAACCTAGAAATATAAGACTTGGCCTTTGCTCCGATGGGTTTGCCCCTAATACCAACTCCAGTGTTCCTTATTCTTGTTGGTGCATAAGCTTCCTCCCAAAATGTGTATGAAAGATCCGTACTTTTTTCTAACATGTGTCATTCCTGTCCCGGAAAATCCGAAAGTCAAAATCGATTTATACCTTCAGCCATTAGTAGATGAGCTGATTCAGTTGTGGCCTGAGGAGGTTTTGACGTATGATGTATCAACCAAAACTAATTTCACGCTTAAGGCTGCTCTAATGTAGACAATTAATGACTTCCCAAGTTATAGAATGTTGTCTGGTTGGATGACACAAGGGAAGTTGGCTTGCCCGATTTGTGTGGAGGATTCGGAAGCTTTTCAATTGAAGTACGGTGGGAAGAAGTGTTGATTTGATAGTCATAGGAGGTTCTTGCCGGATAATCATCCTTACAGACGAAATAAAACCGCGTTTATGAAGAATGTTGAGGAACACGGTGAACCACCATATAGATTATCTGGGGAAGAGATCTGGTCTAGAGTAAGGGACTATAGGAGGATCGTTAACATCGACCGCCCTATTCAAATCCTGGGATACGAAAGTGATCACAACTGGACTAAAAGAAGTATATTTTGGTACTTGCCTTACTGGAAAGATCTCATGGTGCGTCATTATTTTGATGTGATGCACATTGAGAAGAATGTTTTTGATAATGTTATCCATACGGTAATGGACAGTGATAGAACCAAGGATAACCAAAAGATGAGATTAGACTTGGAGGAATTGTGCAGGAGACCGGAGTTGAGTCTGGTTACACTTGGAAACGGGAGTTTCGCGAAGCCAAAAGGGTGCTATGCGTTAAACATAGAGCAAAGACAACAAGTGTGTCGATGGCTACAAGAGTTGAGGCTCCCTGATGGTTATGCATATAGTCTCAGTAAATGTGCCAATGTTAATCAAGGGAGACTCCAAGGAATGAAAAGCCATGATTGTCATGTTTTTTTAGAATGTTTAATCCCGGTTGCCCTTAGAGAACGTCCTGACCATGTTTGGAAGCCATTAACCGATTTCAGTCAATTCTTCCTTGACTTGTGTTCATCAACCCTTTCGATTGCAAATTTATTGGTCATGGAACAAAATATTCCTTTGATATTGTGTGAGGTTGAAAAACTCTTTCCACTCGGCTTCTTCAATGTCATGGAGCATCTTCCGATCCACTTGGCATATGAGGCACTCGTGTGTGGTCCGGTTCAATATCAATGGATGTACCCGTTCGAGCGACAAATCGGTGCATATAAGAGAACGATAAAGAATCGGGCACATGTAGAGGGTTCTGTGTGTGACGCTTATCTATCAAAAGAGACAACACAATTTTGCGAATACTATTTTGAGCCCCGTGTCCAATCAATCCGTACTGGGCTTGGTAGAAATGATGACGACGGAGCATCGTGTTCTGAAAATACGTTGTCCATATTTAATAAGGCATGGGAAATTGGTGGTAAGAAACAAACACGGTACTTAATAGACATTGATCTGAATTCTGCTCACCTATACAATTAAAATAGTTTTAAGTTACAATTTAAATACTTAACATATTCTAAGCTGCTTAACAATTTAAATTACAGGTCTTATGAGCAATTATATGATTCGGAAAACATGTAAGATTTTTCGCAATGGTTCCAATCATGCGTCAACAATCCTGACTACAACATTTATTGTCCCCATTTAAAAAGTTTAGCTTTGGGTCCACTGCAGGCATACAATTCATTTACCATGATGAAGGTCAACGGTATGAGGTTTCATACACCTGAACACGCCAGAGGAAGAATCACTGATAACATTGGCATTTACCTAATGGGTGATGCGGGCCAGGGCGAATGCGACTGGTATGGGTTGTTGAAAAAAATCTTAGAAATAGAATACACCGGAGAACTGATGATCGAGGCTTGGGACGGGGCTGTCATTGAACGCCTTTTCCCTCGCTCCGGATCACTGTTTAAATAAAAGGTATCACACGGGTGTAACCAGTTTTAAAATACCGAGTACGGGACTCGGGTCGTTCTCCCTAGGAAGCAGAAACAGAAAGCTTATTTTTGATTGGGGGTTGGTTGCAATTGATTTGATTGTCGAGAACTTGAAAGTAATTAAAAGCAGGTGAAAGCAGTAATAGTAAAGAGTGTAGATTAAAAGCAATTAAAAAACAGTAATGGTAGAAGAGTGCCCGGCTATGGGTTAAAATACTGTGCATCCCTATGATCACTGCTGTGTCCCAGGTCGGATGAGCTATCACCTAGGAGGAACACACCACCCAGGGTAGAATGGAGGCAATTGAACATACAAAATTCATGTAAAAAGAGCATGACATCGTTAAAATGAGCTAGCGCATAACCTTAGAATTACATAAACTAGCATCTTGCATTAATTTTCCCTAATTTTATTATACATAGGCAACACAAGAGTAAACACACAAGCATACAAAAGAGTCATCTAAACCTATTTCTAAACATTACTCATTATTGCTAACCTAAGTTCCTAGCATGCACACTAACTACTCCTAAACTACCTTAACTATTAATCCTAAACTAACTAATTAACTAATACTAACTAAAACAATAATTAAAAGAGAAAAGAAAAAGAAAACTTACCTTAGATTAGGAGAAGGTTGAAAGGAGATTAGAGAGAAGATAAGAGAAGATAGTGAAAAGTGAGTGGAGTTGGTGCCTTTTATAGGCGCTGCATGCGCGGCCTATGCGCACTGAATGCGTACGCATACTCCTATGCGTACGCACCAGGTGACTTTTCATTTTCCTTGTTCCCGCGCATTGATGCGTGCGCATAGGGGTTATCTGGTGCGTACGCATCAGACTCCTTTTTTTTTAGTAAACCCTACGACTCGTCTAATTGTGTTTTAATCAATTTAAGCATAATTAATCAAGCAATTGTAACAAATAGACAATATTAGGGCTAGAAATATATTACCTTGGTGGGTTGTCTCCCACCTAGCACTTTTGTTTAACGTCCTTAAGTTGGACGTACTGGTGTCGGTTTTATTACTTCCACTTTGAATTGTTCCTTACCAAATGTGCATCAGCTCCTTTGCTTTGGTAAAGAATTCGCTCTATCTCGTTACCTTTCATTGGTTTTATCCGGCCCTTCTTCTGATTCTCCTGTTCTGCCTAGCAATCTCCTTCCAGCTCTTTCTCTTTTTCCTTCTTTCCTAAGCCTTCTTTCTATTCCACCTTCTTCAACAACTCCCTTATCAATGCCTCAATCATCACTATTTGTGCTGACTCCTTGCCCCGCATTCTCCCATCATCTTCTCGTAATCGACGGGTTTTCTTCTTTGGAAGTGGTGTGACTCGGAACGTCTCCGTGGTCTTCCCTACTGAGAAGGTGAAGGTCTCATCATCGTAGGTCAATTTGAATCCACTTGTTTTTAGGAACGGTTTTCCTAACAAGACTTGGGGGTGCCCTTCTTTTTCTCCTGGTGTCGGCTTAATAACATGGAAATCCGTCGGAATTGTCAGCTTTCCTATTTTGACCATTACGTTTTCCACAACTCCGGCTACCGACACAATGCTGGAATCAGTAGCAGTGAACACCTCCTTGGTTGTCTTCATTGGTCCCAAGTCTAAGGTCTCGTACAGTGCATGAGGCATAATGTTCCCGCAGGCCCCAGGATCACACACACACCGGGGATGTCAATTCCCCTTATTTTGCAGGTGACAAAGCAAGCACCTGGGTCATCGCACTTGGTTGGTAGTTCTTCTTCGTCCTTCTTTTCGTTAAAGACCGTATTAACGAAGAATACCGCCCCTTTATCATTCAGAGCTTTAACCTCTTTTCCCCATTCGTCCTCAATGTCTCCTTCTTTCTCAGACCTTTTTTCTTTGTAGTCACTGTCAAACTCTTCACAAAAGTCCAATATCTCTTCACTGTTTTCATCTCCTTCACTCTTTGAGCCAATCATCTCGAGTAATAGCTCATACAGCTGCTTCTCAGCCTTTTCGTCGTCTGTATCTTCAGCTTCTTCTCACTTTCCGGCTCGTCATAGATAGGGTTAGGAATAGGCAGTTGAGGTTGGTGCTGAGGCTGTGGCTGGACTTGCTGACGAACCAGTTTTTGTAGCATTTCTGCTAGTTGGTTTAGATGAGCTACTGTCTGCTTTTGGAATTCCCTCGTCTCTTGATTTTCTTTTTGGAAGGCACAGAGGGCTTCGTCTTGGCTCATTGGAGGATTATTTAATGGAGGGTATTGTTAACGATTATGTGGGGGCTGATATTTGGTGTTTTGATTGTTCTGCAGGTGATTGTAGCTGTAGGGTTGTCTTGGTTGGTTTTGTTGCTGCTGAGGGGGACCCCAACGATTTGGCTGCTCCTCATTCCACCTATGAGTATTGTATTGCTTGTTGTAGGGTGGTATTGCGGTGGCACTAAAGAAGTTATGGGTCAACGCCACTGTATTGTCTTCTTGGAGCTGTGGACACTCATATATGTGATGGGAGTTGCAAGAGCAAACCCCGCAGTACTTGATCAATTTTTGCTGTGAGTTATCTGCTTGACGTTTTAACAGAGTCGGAGTCACTTGTTGCCCATCTTTAATCTCTTTTAACATAGCCACGATATCTACCAAGGACTTGGCCAGTAGTGTGGATTCAGAAGGTGCGACCTCATAAACACCCTTTCTTTTTGACCTATTACTGAAGTGTTGGTTAGTATCGGTCATTATTTCAATCATTTTCCATGCCTCTTCCAGTGTTTTGTTCATTAAAGCTCCACCACCGGAGGCGTCGATCATTGCCTTATTAGTGGGTGTCAATCCTTCGCAGAAATAGTTGATAAGCAGGAAATCGGATATAGAGTGATGGGGGCCGGGCACGAGGCGAGCAACTTCTTGAATCGCTCGTAGTATTCGTGCAGAGTTTCCCCATGAAGTTGAGCAATCCCAGAGATTTCCTTGCGGATGGCATTGGTCTTGGAAGGCGGAAAGTACTTTTCCAAGAACCTTTTCTTGAAGGTTGACCAGTCAGATGTCACTTCAGCAGGCAGGGTGTGATACCAATCCTTCGCCCTATCGTCCAAATAGAAAGGCATAGCGAAGGCCTTAACTACATTTTCATCACCACCGGTCCTTCTAGTGGTGACACAGATAACCTCAAAGTCGTTGATATGCTTGATAGGATCTTCACCCGGTCTACCATAGAATTTCGACAGAAGGTTTATCAAACCAGATTTGAGTTCAAAGTTGGCGTTGAGTTCAGGAAATTGGTTGGGCTGGTTATCAAAAGTTGTGCTAGCACCACCCAACTGCTTGAGAGTTAGTCGTTCTGCCATGGTAGTGGTACCTGAAACAGAAGAACTAGATTATGTATCAGAGTCGAAACTAGATTCAGAAAGATAAAAAGGATTGTTATCTAATGCCAGTCTCGCAAGTTCAGCTCGGCGTCTAGCTTGCCTTGCTCAGCGTAAAGTTTGCTCAGTTTCAGGATCAAACAAGAGCGAGCCAGGATCCGAATGCGATCTTAGCATTTAAATAACAATAAATAAAATAAAAAACAAAAGAAAACTAAACTACGAAAGAAAATTAAACGACTATCATATGTACACTATTCACAGTCAATAAAAAATAAAGAATATTTCTGCTTCCCCGGCAACGGTGCCAAAAACGTGATCGAGGCTCGGGACGGGGCTGTCGTTGAACGCCTTTTTCCCTCGCCCTGGATCACCATTTAAATAAAAGGCATCACAGGGGTGCAACTAGTTTTAAAATACCCAGTACCGGACTCGGGTCGTTCTCCTTAGGAAGCGAAAACAGAAAGCTTATTTTTGATTGGGGGTTGGTTGCAGTTGATTTGATTGTCGAGAATAGAGCACAGTTGAAAGTAATTAAAAGCAGGTGAAAACAGTAATAGTAAAAGAGCGCAGATTAAAAGCAATTAAAAAACAGTAATGGTAGAAGAGTGCCCGGCTATGGGTTAAAATACTGTGCATCCCTATGATCTCTGCTGTGTCTCATGTCGGATGAGCTGTCACTTAGGAGGAACACCCCACCCAAGGTAGAGTGGAGAAGTTAATCCTCTGCGTATCCTTGGCATACCAACTGTGAGGTACTGATCCCACGATGGATTCAAGTAAATCCACGTTACTGGAGTAAACTCACCAACGGTGCACGCATGGCAAGGAGTCTGCAGTTAATAACTTGAGGTTCAAAGAACTCGGTGGAACCTGCTGTCACCAGGTCCACAACTCATGCATCTAGGCACCATATTGAATCCGTGTCGCAGGGCCCTCACCCTTGCTAGCAGGGGCGTACGAATACCAGTAACGGACTTAACCCCATTCCTCCCCATCCAACCTATGAGGGACTGGCAGCTAAGGTCATGTGCACATTTCACCCCATAGCCGAGACACTACGGGAAACTACTCGCTATTGACGGAAATCATAAATGTAGGAAAATAAACAGGCAGCATAACAGTATGTAAAATCGCAGTTTGCAAGAATGTAAACGGACAGAGTAACGGCAGTAAAATGTAAAATCGTAGTTTTGAAATCGGCAAAATAACGGTACAGGAAATTGATTGAAATTGAAATTCGGCAGTGTAACAATAATATAAACAAACAATAAAACAAAATAAAAGAGTTTGGCTAGTGAATGGACAAAAACCTAAATGGAACCCTAAAACTAAACTAGAATATGGAAGTGGGCTCCCTTTGGAATGGTGAATGGCTCCTCTATTTATAGATGTTGGAATTGGCCTATGCGTACGCATAAAAGCTTCTTATATGTACGCATAGGTGCCGAATCTGCCATTTAGGCGTGCCGCCCAAGGCCATGATGCGTACGCATGGCTCCCTTTGGTACGTACGCATAGGCTCCAGCTTTAGCCTTCTAGGCCTTGTTGCGATCCTTTCGTTCCTTTCGCTCTTTCCGGCCACTTCCGCTCCGAACTTTGCCTGTTAACCTCTGAAATACATGAACTCACACATTAAGGCATCGTGCAGAACGAGAAACAGTTCAAAACACAGTAAATGTTGGCCGAAATAGCAGATAATTACAATTAAAACCCTAAGGAACTACTAAGTGCAATCAAGTCTATTTTGCTAGTATTTAAGTGGTGAGATGTCGATAATTAGTCAATTAATGCTACGAAATAACTCATCAGAATGAGGTTTATCAACCGATCAAGCGAGTGGTGTTATTTAGGTGCAAGTGGTATGATCCTGCACAACCTAGGGGAACTCGAATGGATAGAGATTATAAAATAATAGAGGTCAACCACAGTAGGAGATACGAGAGATATGATCCCTTTATCTTGGCACACAAGCATGACAAGTTTATTACGTGACATATCCTGGTAGGGCTCGGAGTAACTAGAGAGTTGTGATTAAGTGCAAACCTAGGGGTATGATTGAGTCACAAGAAGAACAAGTGCAAGACAAACCGTACCAAAATCAAGAAGAAACTCAACCACATTGGTAACTGACAAGGAAATGCCTCATGCACTCAGTTCACCTTTAGGAGAGGTTGACATTGTTAACCTTCCCGAAATGCATCATTCACAATCGGAAAATCATGAAACAAAGGAGGATGATGATGACGAATCAGAATCATCGCATTCTTCACATGATTCTGATTAATACAAATGTACGCATTAGGTTAAAAGAACCCACATTGTTTGTAAATTTCAATAATTCTTTACACTTAATTAAATTCTTGTTTATGTATTAAAATTTTAAGGACTTACTAAATTCTCTTATTGTGTTTTTTGCAGGACTCATGGCTCGAGATGGTTGAAGGGGCCGAGGTACTGGTAGGGGTAGGGGGAGACCGAGGAAGAATACGAGCATCCCCCTCGACGTGCGCACCACACCATCCACTACGGCGACCACATCTACTCCGTCGGTATCTGCCTCGCAGGGGTTCCCAGCGATTCAGATGATTTCCACCCCGGGAGTGCGACTATCCTCCACGGAGACGAGTGGTAGCCGGCAAGCACAGCACACACCGCCGAGTACCCATACACAGATGCCACCACCGCCGTCATATCCTCCCTAACCTCCGTCACGCACCCCATCAGGCCCGTCTGGGGCCCCGACAGACACTGAGGGTGATGATGATTACGAGGATGAGGAGGCCTCCATAGCCGGCGACGATCGTCCCCTGTTGTGATGGGACGGACATGATTGGTATTTATTTATTTTTTTTATACGTTATGTCCACATATTTATGTTACTACATAGTTTATTTGTTTACTAATAACATTTTTTCTTGTAAAATAATTGGTTGCCTATGAAGAAATGGACGGAGCAGATCACGACAATTTTTAAGAACTGTTACAAGTGGTATGTCCCGCACTTCCATCTGGCACCCCAGAAAGCCATCATCACTTGGTGGGACGACTGGAAGGTAAAAATATATTATATTTTATTGAATTAATATATTCGAAATTGTTACCGTTTATTGCTCATTAAATTGTCTTTTTTTTATGCAATTTACTGAAGGTTTTCAGGTTCCGCAAGGGTGAGGCAGACAAGATGCGTAACGCTTGGCTAGCTAGGGCTTCCAAGCGGCTCCGAGAGTTATTCCACGGTATCCGTGAAAAGGGATATCCGTCGTACTGGATCCCTGATGATATATTCAAGCGTCTTAAGGAGTATTGGGCATCCAATGAATATCAAGCCTTGAAGAGGACGAACAAGGCCAACCGGGCCTCTGTCATCGGCGGATCACTGCACATCAGGGGATCGGTCACTTATTCGGCCACGGCAGAGAACATGGTAGTTTCTTTAATTTAACAAGTCCATATTATTTAATTAAACTTCTTTAAATGTTGACGTCTTTTAGTAACATGTTTGTATGTTGTTTAAATTGTAGTCTCAGGAGCTCGGTCGCACTACCACACATAGTGAGGTCTTCACGCGAATCTACACGAAGAAGAAGGATCGTGGCCAATGGGTTGACAAGCGTGCCGAGGAGTCAAATGTAAGTCTTAACTTTCTAATCACACGGTATCTGACATTACTATTCAACTTACTTAATTGGAAATTATTCGTTGTTTTAATATTTGGAAATTATTTGGTTGGCAGCAACTATGTGACGACGAGATAAAGCAGCTTGAGGAGGAGCGCATAGAGTTGATTACCGCCGGTTGTCGCGAGCCTCCTCCTATAGAATATGATGCGGTTTAGCTCAGGATAGTCGGTGAGCGCAAGAGATCGAGGGTGGGCCTACGGACGTGGCAAGGTCCCGAGTTGGCTTAAGCCGCCGGCCTACAATTCTGACGACTACTCTACTGCCCGTGGGCCGGTTGATATGCGCAAGCAGGTCACTCTGCTCAACAGGGAGCTCACACAGCAGGCAGAGCAGCACAGACAGGAAGTTCAGGCCTTACGCGACCAGCATGCATCTGCTCTAACACGCCTACAGAGCTCTTTTGGTTCCCAGTCAGCGGCGTTCAATAGGTGGAAGAGTACCGTGAGTCAGATGTTATACAGCTTCATGCAGAACATGCAGGCCGGCACGACATCCTGCACCCCTAGAATGACATCTCTGATGCCTCCACCGCCGCCTCCGCCTTCGCCACCGCTTCAGCCTGGATTTTCGAGTGCGACAGAGCAGCCTACACCAGATGCAGATAGGTCCCCTCACGATGACCCAGACTATGTTTGATTCATTTTTTGTTTCCTGCCTTGTCTGTATGGATGTTGTTTTCATATTATTTATTTAGTTTTAGAAAACAGATTATACAAATAATCGTTTATGATATTTATTTTCATCACAATTAACTTTCACTTATTTGGTAATTTTAGAACAAAACAGGTTGGATTAAATAAATAAATTAATTAAAAAAATAAATCTATTTTATTATTACTGACGGGCGTGACGGCCTGGACGTCGGTAATAGAATAAATAATGATTTTTATAAATAATTTTAATTTCTGCAACGCTAATTTTACCTACGGCCAAAGCGTCGGTAAATATATGAATTATTTTTTTCCGTTTTCATAATTATTTAGTATAAATAATTATTTATCTAATAATATATTATTTCCGATAGGAAATTTTTTATTTCACTGTTTGAGATTTAAACGTAAACGGACGTTTTTTTATATATATTATTTGCAATAATGCTACACATCCAAGCAATTTCACCAACCAAGCTCAACCAAGTATTTTTTACCCACTCTCACCCAAGTAGCGTGAAAACACGCGCCCCTCCTCCACATTCAAAACGGCGCACTTCTCTCCCAATTTCTCAACAACAACTCCTCCCCCTCCTCATCGTCCTCTTCCTCCTCTTCCTCCTTCTCCTTCTCCCTGCTACTACGATGCCGCCGCCGCCGTCGTTGTCGCCGTCGTCGCCATCATTGCTACCACGACCATTTTCGTAATCTTCTTCTTATTCTCCTCCTCCTCCTCCTCCTCCACTATTATGTTGTTGCTGCTGTTGTTCATGTTGTTGTTGCTGCTGTTGTTGATGATGATAATCAAAAACTGAGTTGGATGTTCATAAAAACATAAACGGAATTTTATATAAAACAAAAACGGAATTTTCACATAAAAACTGAATTGAATTTTTACAAAAACAGAAACAGAATTGAAAAAAAAACAGAAACGGAAATGAAAAGAAAACAGAAACGAATTTGGCACCACGTCTAGGCGTGGTCTTATTTACGCCCAAGCGTGACTTTGGGTCACGAAAATAGAAACGCAATTTTATATAAAACAGAAACGGAATTTTCATATAAAACAAAAACGAGTTTTCACATAAGAACTGAATTGGATTTTCACGAAAACAAAAACGGAATAGAAAGAAAAACAGAAACGGAATAGAAAAGAAAACAGAAACGAATTTGATGAATAAAACACAAATCAATATCTTCTTCTTCTTCTTCTTCGTCTTATGTTGTTGCTCTTCCTCCACCTCCTACCGCAGCTGCTCCACCACTTTCTCTTCCTCCTCCTCATCATCATCTTCTTCTTGTTCTTCTTCTCTTGTTGTTGCTGCTGCTGCTACTTCTCCACCTCTTGTCACTGTTGCTGCTTCTCATCATTCTTTCTCTTAATCTTCTTGCCACTGTTTTCATCGT